>JAJIBD010026051.1:0-179834 GCA_021461705.1 Cryptotis parvus | reverse complement strand
AGTATTGTTGGAGGACAGGTTTAGCTAACCTGGGAGTTTTGTTGTTTTGCCCACTCCCAGCTTAATCTTATTTAAGCCAAGGGTTCATTCTAATGAGATTTCTCTTCTATGTAAACACTGCTAGAGGGTGTGGCACTTACAGAAGTCACCTTGATTGAATAACTTCTGACTTATACATCTACTAAGACTTCTATGTTTTCTAGATTGGGCACAGCTCCTCTTTAAACCCACTGCACCCAGCGTGGACAGTTAGAATTTACCAGGAGACTACCACCCTGGCTACGCTGAGACTATAGGGAAGACTATAGGAAGGATCATACTAGTTTGCTCTAAGCAGGCGAGTGTGACCCTTTCAGTACACAAGAACAAGATACTCAGAATCACCCTGGTGCAGATAATAAGAAGAAGGACCTTGTGGGTACCATCTAGATTACATGAAGCTCATGAAGTTAAGATGTATTACTTTATATCAGCCCTCTCTCTCTCTCCAGTGTTTTACATAAGAGATAATCTCGGATTATAAGGTATAAACCTTTGTTTATACCTGCAATAGGGTGTGGCACTACACTCTGTTTAGAGTTCTTTGTTGACATGCCCCTTCCGGTTGGATTACTTTTGGTGTATATAAAGGGGCTGACTTGGGGGCCCCTTCACCTTTGCCTTTTTGGTTCCTCAGCCTTCAGCTTTGGCTTTTGGCTTTTGGCCTTTTGCTCTTTGGCCTTTTGCTACTTCTTCTGGGTAGGACTCAGCTCAGGTGAGATCCTCTCTCTCTTTCTTTGGTGGGAGACTTAGGCTCTTTTTGTATGGTCTAAGTTCGGACCAGAGCTTAAGTTTGTTCATTATATTGGATTGCTGTGGAAGAGCTTTTTGTACTATTAAAAGCCTTTTTGGAACTGCACCGGACTCGTGAGTTTTCATCCGTTCGCTCGGCGTCCTCGGAGGTAGAAGAGAACCTCTGTCCTGACACTGTCGGGGACCCCGGGCGGCCTCCCCGACACAGTATAGTTAAGATTCTTGCAAAATTCTATTATTTTTTTATTTTTGCTTCATAATGCCATGGATTTAGCCTCAGAATCCCAGAGGCTGGAGGGACAGACTTGTACTAAGTTACATCTCCAGCTTCCAGGTGCATCTCGGAATCTGAAGAAACTGTAGAGTGGTCAGGCGCTTGGCTAGCATGTGACTGAGTCAGGTTCAATCTCCTGCACTGCATAGGGTTCCCGGTCCCTGTCAGAAGAACCCCTGAGTACAACCATGTGTGGCGCAGAAGAACACAGAAACAAAATAGCATCTTCTTTTAAGACAAAATACCCCAAGAAAAGTAAGTCTTGCATGGGAAATAATTTAAACTAAATTTACATTGGTGTTCTATTTCTTAAGAAAGATAAATAGAGCTTGCATTTCATTCTAGGCACTAGAGGTTGAAATATGGCTTATTTGCTTTGCTTTAATTGTAATACATATCTGATAGATAAAGAAGAATAGATTTGGAAACTAGCCAAGTTTTTTTTTTTTTTAAAAAAACAAGTGTTACATTTTTGGTGTGTATAATACACAAAAAAACAAGAAACATTTCAATGTTTGTAGCTGAGACTCAGTGCTGTTGACAAGACAACAGAAAAAAGTGCATCCAGATAAGGAATTTGAACAATGTCACAGTACACTAATTATTCTCAGAAACTTTGAAAGGCAAACTGCATTAATATGTCGAAAATTTAAACTGGTACTAAATTCTTGTCTTCATAGATCTTTTACTACCATCAAGTCTAAATCCATTTACAAATTAAATCAATATAAAACTGCAATCACTAAAATTCTAATTAGCTCCATTAGTGTTATGTGATAAATGATATTTTATGTCAAAGTTGTGGTATTGGCTTTAATAGCAATAAGATATAATATACTGTTTTATATCTCCTTGATACTTTTAGAATTATTTGTGATAAGCCTGTACTTGAGTCTTTATTTCTAAAATTACCATATTTTAATTTATTTTAAGCATTCTATTATTATCTTAGTAGACAAAACAAGTTAAGTCATCCTTGAAATGATGTTAACATAAATAAGTATGAAGATTCATTGTAAATTTGAGATATAACAAATAACAAATGCGATATACACATGTGTAGGCCTTCAACCACAGTGACTGTCAGTATTTTTGCAAACTATAACCTTGAATATTCTACTGTGGGTACAATCATTACTCAAATGTTTTGTTCTTTTATTTCCATATCAACTGAGAAGGGAATTTCGCACACTTATTGTAATATCTTATGTATAATTGTATACAATCAGTGTAATATCTTGTGATATTAAATACAAACACAATAATACTGGCATTAACATCTTATGTCACATTACCAAATATCTATCAATGTCTTTTATAGATGAGTGGGAGAGTAAAACATAAAGTAAGAATCAAATTTACTGATACAGTAGCAGAAATTTGGCCCTTGACTTTACAGACCCGTTCCCATTCTAATTTCCAAAGCCTATAATTTGATATGTTTCCTGGTAAAAGAAACTTTTAAATCTGATTAAAACTAGGACTTTTAGGTTATGTAATTATTTTGAATGATCAAAATAAATTCAACCTTATCACACAAGTATTCAAGAGTGTCGGGGATGCCGCCTTGGTTCCCCGACAGTGTCAGGACAGAAGTTCTCTTCTACCTCCGAGGATGCTGGGGAACAGATGAAAACTCACAAGTCCAGCGCAATTCCAGAAAGGCTTTTAATAGTACAAAAGCTCTTCCACAGCACTCCAATATAATGAACAAATTCTAGCTCTGGTCCAAACTTAGACCATACAAAAGAGACTAAGTCTCCCACCAAAGAGAGAGGATCTCACCCGAGAAGAGTCCTACACAAAAGAAGGAGCGCAAAAGCCCAAAGTGAAAAAGCACAGGGGCCTCAAGTCAGTCCCCTTATATACACCAATGTAATCTGATTTGTGAAAGGGAGGGTCATGTCAACAAAAGAGCCCTAAACAGAGTGCAGAAGAGCAGTGCCACACCCTATTGCAGGTATAAACAAAGGACTAATCCTGAGATTATCTCTTATGTAAAACACTGGAGAGAGAGAGAGGGCTGATATAAAGTAATACATCTTAATTTCATGAACTTCATGTAATCTAGATGGTACCCACAACGTCCTTCTTATTATTATCTGCACCATGGTGATTCTGAGTATCTTGTTCTCATGTACTGAAAGGGTCACACTCTCCTGCTTAGAGCAAACAAGTCTGATCCTTCCTATAGTCTCAGCGTAGCCAGGGTGGTAGTCTCCTGATAAATTCTAACTGTTCCACGCTGGGTGCAGTGGGTATAAAGAGGAGCTGTGCCCAATCTAGAAAACACAGAAGTCTTAGTGATGTATAAGTCAGAAGTTTTCAATCAAGGTGACTTCTGTAACTGCCACACCATCTAGCAGTGTTTACATAGAAGAGAGGTTCTCATTAGAATGAACCTTGGCTTAAATACATTAAGCTGTATCACTGTATCACTGTCTTCCCTTTCATCATCGATTTGCTCGAGCAGGCCCCAGTAACATCTCCATATGACCTGTCTCATGCAAGTAGAGACCAAGGGCACCTGCTTGCTCCAGGAACATAAAGCGCCTCAACCATTCCATCAGGTCATGGGAATGATGTCTATAATTGTTACTGGTATCTGGCATATCAAATACGACACGGGTAGCTTGCCAGGCTCTGCTGTGTGGGTAGCATACTCTTGTAAGATTAAGCTGTGAGTGGGCAAAACAACAAAGCTCCCAGATTAGCTAGATCTGTCATCCAACACAGGAGTAGTCACTAATTCCCTATGGAGACGAGAGAGGAAAGACAGCAAAAGGAAAGTCCCTTAGTCTGACATTCTGTTTTGGAATGAGAAGGAGACCATGTGGTTAGCCATTGGATACTAAGAAAGTTGAGGGAATAGACTCTTGCCTGGAACCACCAGGAAGGAATACCACATCATTCTATGCCTTGATTTCAGATCAGTCTTTTCAGACTTTTGACTTACAGCACAGAAAATATTGATTACGTATTAACTTCATCTGAACTACTATATTAGGGAAGCAAAAGAAAAATGAGCACAATCTTGTATAAGATAAGTAGAACTCCTATTACCATATCTATGGCAACTGTATACTCAGATATCTAAATTAGAAGCTATAGTTACTAAAATCTACAAAGTATTGCATTGCATTTGCATTGGAGACGCTGAAAGTTTATAAGTTCTCAACTCCAAGTAGGGGAAGATATTTAGGCAAAGATGAGCAGAAGTGGAAAATGAATAAAATTAACCAAGATGGGTAGTGGGAAAACTAATTAGTCAATAGCATCTTGGATTATAATAGATGACCTAGGATTTTTTTTCAACTTTACAATGCTACAGAAATGGGTTGCATTCAGTAGAAACAGCACTTCAGATTTTGCCTATTTCTTTTCTCCAAGCTTGCCATGTGAGGTACAATGCTCTCTCAAGATTCTTGGGAACAGCAGGGGAGCCACAGCTTCTAGTCAGCCACACAATCATGAGGGTAATCAAGCAACACTCTACAGATGGTTTTCACTTTCAGAATAGTTTTCAATAAATTACATGAAATAGTCAACACTTTGTTACAAAAGAGCCTTGTGTTAGATGATTTTCCTAAGCGCCGGCTACTATAAGTGTTCTTACAACATTTAGGGCAGGCTGAATGACTGGTGAATAAGGTGTATTAAGTGCATTTGCCTACTCTTTATAGTTGATGGGTTTAATCAGAACATCGCCCCATCCTTAGTTAAGAAGATCCGTACATGTCAAGAGCAAGAAAGCTCAGTCTGATTTAGAACCTCAATAAAGCAGAAAGTGTCCATAACCCTGGTGAGAAGCAGCCTGTGGCAAGACCATGGGGGTAATGGAGAGAAATGGTGTTGGAAAAGTAGCCAGGGGTCAGATTATACAAACGTAGCTGAATCATTTTATGAACATGCAGAATTCATACACTGTGGGAAATGCGTTTCAGCAAGGGGTTCTATTATCTTCTGTAGCTCAGCATTTCATTTTGGGGTCCTGCGGGATCTTTTGTCACAGTAATGTTATTTAACACATGATTTACTCAGTAAGAACAGAGAAACGCCTGTGCAATAATGTCAAAACAGGAGACGTGGTTTTTGTAAAGTCAGAAATATATACATATATACATATATATCCAATGCGAGATGAGAACTTTAAATAACAAACACTTTATTTTTCTCAGATATGTTTCTGATAACATATTTGATTAAAGCATTTTAGAGTTTAAGTTGTTTTTAATCTTTGGCTCAGGTGGAAACTATAATGGCAGGAGAAAAATAAGTTCATAAGATATGTTATAAGGAGCTCAGCATGGTTAATGAACTATTCTTCCATAAAAAGAATCTTAAGTAAAATGCCATAGAGTTTAAGTGATGGCTGTAATCACTGTTTTTTTCAGGTCACAATAGGGGCAAATTAGAAGGATGAAAACTGGTTAGATTGAATACAACAGAAGATTCTGTACTTCTTGGTGTGTTAGTAGACAGAAAATTAGGAACTTCTTTTCATATCAAGTTTTGAACTTTTTAGAATAGAGACATAAGTGAATAAATCCAATAAAGATTATGGGTTTGAAGACAAGGTGTCAGAGGGGTGGAGGAACAGAGGAAGGATTTTCTCTTCTCCTGAAGGTGTCCTGCTGTGAGAAATGGTAATGTCTGTCTCCCAAACAGAAGCGCCTGGTGCATCTATGTAAAGGGTACAAGACAGCAAGGCAGAAAGCTCAGATTCTTCATTTTCTCAGACCATGATTTTATTTTTGCTTCTGGGCATATACAGTAAGTCCTTAAATTCTTCGTGCTTTGCTATCTTCATTTATGCAATTATAGCGCCTTTGGGGAAAACTTGTTTCTAGAAAAGTCGAAGCTTTATGAGAGGGCACTCTTTGATGAAGGCGAAAGGGGAGGTGAGAAAAAGACAGTAAGAAATGCTTCTCCCATAAGGTTGCAAAGAGCTCAAAGGGCTAATGCGGATGTTGGCAGGCTGGTGGTTTCGTTTTGACGCCAAATATAGCATATTCCCCATGATCAGCTGGGAACGGTGCATGAGAAATGTGTTGAGAACATTCAGGTGTGACGCCCAAATAAACAAAAATCCCTTTTTCAAACAGAGAAGTTACACCAATGTCTATTTTAATAACTAACAACTACCTACTTCAGAAAAAAAAATTATATTCTGCTATCAAAACTATGAAAAATATGATCTTAGATAATATGATCCAGTGTGTTGGGTTTGTCATTGGTGTTTCAGGTTGTGGTTTCCTAGTGCCATTTCAGATTCCGGTTGTACCAAGCCTTCCCAGCGAGATTTTTCCCTTCTAGTTTTCACATGTGCAAAGCTAGAAATAGCCTTTCATCAGGGGGCTGGAGCTCGCCCTTGTCCAATCACCTGTGTTTAACCTGACTGTTTGACTTTCCAGGTAGGAAGTATAGACATCAAACAAAGTACTTTGCATCATACAACTAATTATTACATCAAACAATATTTTAGCTTTGGGGACATTTTACTCTTCTTTCTTCTCTTTAACCCCACCTGCTGCCCTGCCTGATTATTTCTCTGTATATTAATATTACCATGAAGCTTCAGGCCAGAAAGAGTGGCAGATACACAAAGCCATTCTGTGTTCACTGTCAGTGGCTGTTATTTATGACAAGCAACTTTTTTTGAAAGTTAAAGTGGAGAACATCTTGAAAGTGGAAGCTCATAGAACCTTGGGGTCACTTCTATTTTTCATTTGTTGATGCCTTGATACTATTTAGTGAGCGGAGTATGTGTAATTGAGATTCCATCATCAAATAAGGGCCTTTAAAATGACAGCTTTAAATATAAATGATGGTGAAATCAGCTCATACACATACTACTCACTTGTAGTTATAACAGATGGATTCAGAGATATTTTTACTTACTCAGGAATATGTCATTTCCCTCTAGTCAGTTACTATTTATTTAGTTGCTAAGCAATTGGAAATATGAAAACATAGAAAGAGGAATAATATCTTGTCTTCAAGAACATTTAAGGGAAATGAAGGAGCGAGACATACATAGTGAGTGCATGTGAGAGAGACAGCCAGACAGAGAGAAAAGGAGAGAGATTACATTTTCTTATTATTCTTATTCTTATTATTTCAGTATTCATATAGTCTTATTATTTCTTATTATATATAGTCCAGAATCAAAAAATCCTCCTAATTTATAGCAATTGTGTGTAGTTGAAAGACTTCCTGAATGCAGACTCTTCTAGGAATAAAGTACATGGTTTCCAAAATTTCCAAAATACAGCAGAAACATCATCTCCACGTCAGTGTCTATCGCTGCACTATTCACAGTAGTGAATTCTATTCAGACTCTAGAAACAATCCACATACCCAGGAATTAGATGACTGTTTAAAGAAACGATGGTACATCTACACGATGGAACACTATGCAGCTGTTAGGAAACACGAAGTTATGAAACTTTCTTATAAATGGGTGAATATGGAGAGTATCATGAGTTAAATGAGAGATACTATGAGATACTATGAAATACTATGAGAGTATCATGACTGAAAGGAAGGAAAGGGATCAGCATAGAATGATTGCACACATTTATGGGAAATAAAAAATATATAATACAAAACAAAATATATATATAATATGAATAATATTATAATATTATATATTATAATATACAATATCCAAGGAAAGTAGAAACAAGAGCCAGGAGGATCATTGCATGGTTGGAAGCCCGCTTTAAGTGTGTAGAGAAAAGAGGGAAGGGACCGCGATTACAAAGACAGCTGTAAATGATCATTCTGGATAAAACTGCTTGCTGAAGGTAGGTAAAGAAGCAAGTATGATAACCTCTCAGCACCTGTATTGCAAATCATAATACCCAACGGGAGAGAAGTAGAGAGAGGAAGAAGGAAAGCACCTGCCATAGACACAGGCTGGAGGGTGAGTGTGGGGTGGAAGGGAGGGAGAGGGCAATAACAGTGGTGGGAATTTACCCTGGTGGAGTAATAGGTGTTGGGACATTGTATGACTGAAATTGGATCTTGGACAGCCTTGTAACTATCTTAAATTGATTGAAATAAAATCATTACTCCAAAGTGTCTGTGTTCTGATTAAACAATGTTGAACTAATTTAGAAACTTTTATGAAAAGGGTTTCATTAAAACCTTTTCATTTCATGAAAACCTTTTCATGAAATGTCCACCTGAAAACTTCTCCCCTTCCTTTCTTCTTTTCATTGGATCCATTACCTGTGTTAAGCCTTTTCTCCCCCAAAGCTAGATGGTCATATCTTTCTTATACCTATATATCTTTATTTATTTCTTAAGATAAAGTTAATTAGTCAGTCATCAAAGTGCAACACTAAAGTTGATATCTAATTTTTGACACTGATAAACCAATACATTTTTACATAATTATTCAAATTACAGATTTTTTAAATTTCACTGCTAGGCCTTAAAAGGACCTCCCCTACGGAGTTTCACTTTTGTTACCCACTTTGGGGTACTCAACTTGTTATTTGCACAATTATAGGTGTCCACAAATGATAATGAGGGTCTGCCCTCCTGAACTGCCCTTTTAACCAACTACCTAACTATATTCATGTAAGTTCTATATTCATGTAAGTACTATATTCATGTAACTATATTCATGTAAGTTCTAAATAGAGGAATACTGCAGCTTAGAGGGCATCCCACTGTTCCCAGATCAAGCACACAAACCACCCCTCCTCTGTTTGTGTCAGAGACATTTGTTTCCCAACCCCTTGGTCTCTCCGGTCCCATCCATGGCACCATGCAGTGCTCCCAAGGGTGCTGGGTAATCGGGATAAAGACTAACTTTGGCTCTATTCTGAGCAGTTTTCCTGCATTTTACCTTCATGATCACTACTGTCGAAATTTAAAATGAAATTTAACGTTGCTGTTTGAAGACTCAAATTCCATTTTTGTCACCTGTTCCATAAATATCACTTGAATCCCGTTATTCATCGATTTGCTCGAGCGGGCGACAGTAACATTTCCATTGGACCCTATCATGTGCCAATGTAGCCCAATGGCATCTGGTTGATTCAGGAATATGAAGAGCCTCAAATCGTTCCTTCAGGGTATAGTACTGAAAATAGTTATACAATTTAAGCTCACTTTGTGTGTCTTCCTTATCTTCCATTTTCGCTTTTGCTTTTAAAAGCAGTTAGCCAACATTCTCTTGTGCTATGTGCACCAGAGTAAAATAATAGACCATTAAATGATTTTTGTCTTTGAAAACTAGGTTTTGTGCTGATGAAAAATACCATATACTATCACAGTGATTTCCTATACTCTTCCAGTTGGAATTCTCAGTACAATAGGGAAGCAAAACAACGTTTAGCTTCAAAGCTGAGGTATAGAGCTAAGAGAAGGCACTATATAGACGAATGCAGGCACTCTATAGAGAAGGCACCAGATTTTTGTAGTCAAAAGACATCTTTCATATTTGTTTCTTTATCTGAAATATCTCTACCAATTAGTATGACTACTGCTAGAGGAAAAAAAAGTAGAAAAAGAATTAACTGTGAGAAAGTGCCGAGCAGAAGAAAACATGGAAGCATTGTATGTCATCATACTGTGAAATGGTCTTTCTATTATTTGGAATTGTAACCTAAGGTTAGCTCTCTGGAAATCTCTGAAACAATGAAATAACTTGAATAGTAAAT
Source organism: Cryptotis parvus (assembly GCA_021461705.1). NCBI lineage: Eukaryota > Metazoa > Chordata > Mammalia > Eulipotyphla > Soricidae > Cryptotis > Cryptotis parvus. Next base: position 170,090 of record JAJIBD010026051.1, on the reverse strand, counting down.
ATCAGCTTTGTTGACCAGAAAACAACATAGTTAACTGGAAAGGACTTCTTCCTCACAAGCTGTAGAAGAGGCCTCTGAGAGATGAGAAAGAGTTGTTTCAAGCCCTTAGTCTTTCCTTCTTTCCCTTCACATATAAATAAGCTTCAATAAAAATTACATTGTCACTTGTCACTTGTCTTCTCGTTGTTTATCGATTTGCTGAAGCGGGTGCCAGTAACATCTCCATTTATTGGGAATGAGGTCCATTATTGTTACTGTTTTTTGGCACATTGAATACATCACAGATAGATTGCCAGGCTCTGCTGTGGCTCTGGGTTCATCCCAGGGGGCCCAGTCTTTTTCTATATCAGACCATCAACCATCCAGAGACCACAGGAAAGAGCCTTGGGTGTGTGGGCATATCTGTCTCCCATCTGCCACCTGCCAACGTAGCCGGGCACTACAGCCACACCTGCAACCTCGAGGGGCAGAAACATGACATTGCCTCCAAAATATTTTAATAAGGTAGAAGAGTTATCTGGGAAAAAATGTAGTATCTGGAGTTTATTATGAAACTCTCTCATTTTTTTTCCTCCTAAAGCTTCCAAATGTTCAATTACAGAAACCAGTTTCATGCTGTTACTTATCACACAGGGTGCAGTGTATGGATATTCTGGAATATACTCATGCTCAAGATCAGCTCTGACCAAGGGAACAGACAGCACCGAGACTGAGAGCTCAGAAACTGTGCCAGGCTATTTGGAGTCATACAGAAACCATTCCTGATCTTGTCACCTCTATGTGAATTCCTTAGTGTAAGAATCATCATCTGCTTTGCTCTTGATCAAGCCAAATATCAGTTTGCATTGAACCAATCCTATAAAATCCAGGAGAAGGGAATTCATAACTAAGTGGAGGGAATGTGTCTAAGGCACAGTCCACCAGGGACACTCATAAAAGAGTCACCTCAAGTCTAGAGAGTCTAGAATATTGAGTCACATATTCAGACACTGTAGAACCCCCCAAACACCTACTAATACATCTTCCAAGGCACCCAGATGTAGATTCCAGATCCTAATGGGCAGACAAGGGGAAGTTCCTCCTGCTCTCGGTTCCCGGGCCACTGATGGCCTGGCAGCAATACCGCCACCAGCCCTGCTGGCCGAGTCAGCTCTCATCTTCCTTTCCTGTAGTTACATCCCAAATGATGGCATCCAAATTCATATCATTCGATAGAAAATTTCATTTAGAAGTCCCAATTTAACTTCACCCTGTGATGCATTCTGGTTTATTTCATCAGTCCTGACATTTCTGCTGGAGCATAGATGCCTTAAGGAATTGGTGTATGGACTTTTTGCAGTGCAGCACATTCCCATGGGGCCGGGTTTGAAAAGATCTCTGTTCTCTAGAAGAAAATTTGGCTAACATCTTAACAAAACCCTCTCACGTTTTGAAAAAGTAAAAAGAAGTAAGTGGAGGTCTGGTGTTACATCTGGGAGAGTTCATATAAAGAAACATATGGTATTTTTAAAGAAATTGGTCCATATATTTGAGGAGGGAACAGTGGGATGCACAGTTCAGGATATCACAAAATGGATGTACATCACATCTGACGAAAATAGCAGAGACATTTTGAGGGGCAGGTTTTGCAACATGCGCTGAGGAGAACATTGGCAGGGGCAGGAAGGTACCATAGCAGCCTGCACCGACTTTTCCTTCCACTCAGGGAAAGGACAGGAGACCTGCAGGCACTTCAGTGTTTAAAGCTCTGTCTGGTAATCAGAGAAAGAAGGTCCCAATGGTTTGTCGCATTCTCCAAGCTCACAGTCCCAAGTCTGAGAATTAGTATTCTTTTATCTTTTGGGGGATGTGTGTGTGGGGGGGTAGTTATTAAATTATAGCTGGTCTTGCTCAATGGTGAGTCTTGGCAATGTTCAGGCTACCCACATGGTACCGAGATTGGAACCCAGTCTTCAGCATGCAAAAGGTGCTCAGCCCTTTGTGCTGTCTTTACAGACTGCTTTATATTTCTTAACCCCAGACAGTTGATCGGCATGTTTTGGGGACACAAAATTGCAGAAACTTTTGATGATTTTAGTACATGTCCTTACAGTTTTCAATAGGACTAGTGGTTCTCAGAAGGTGGGAGACCCTGGGGAGAGTCACGCAGTCATTTTGACCTCATTTCCTGGATGAAATATCTGGCATTTTTGTAGATATTGCTAACAAAGCCGCCTATTAATGACAAGATAAAGGACATGAAGCAAAGTGATGATTCTGTGCATGTCATTTTCTTAAGCCGCCTTGGTCATATCTTCCCTCGGATGCTTGCCATGATGAGAGTAAACACAAAACACAAAACTACATAGAGCATTGTTCTCACTTGGTAATTGCAAATAAATATTATCTTACAAATTAAGAAACTATTTAATTTGCCCCACAGCCTTACAAAGTAATTATTGTCTTCATCAGAGCATCTCATTTCCAGATGCAAATATTAAAGCTCAGAGAATTTATGTACCTTACAGCAAGAGAGTCATTTCTAACACCGCTTTGGTTAGTTCCAAAAGGAGGCAAATGACCCTCTGACCTTCTCTTTCTTCCCCGGAGCAGTTCCTGTGCAGAAGCTCTGCCAGGTGTCTGGGGCTCCCCCCAAAATATATGTTTTATTATAATTATTTTCAAATTGTAAGATCACCAAAGTGTTCAAATGCTTTCATCACTTTTAGAGGGGCCTTTATTGGTTAATTAAATTCTCTTTAACTTGATACTTTATTATTAAAGCTATAGAGGTTATTAATTAATTATCTTATAAAATTGACATACGAATATGGAAAATAGCAATACCTCAAAAATGTGAGGGCTAACAGACTCTTCCACCATGCACATGATAGGCTGTTCTGAACTTCTGTCATGTGGCATGCAGGACTAACAAGTCAGACTCCATGGTTATCCATAGAAAGTTTCATCATTATCTTATCTTTGATTGCTTATACAAAGTTCATGCTTCCAAGTAATATTTTTATTGGGGAAATCTAGCTTTGTTACTTCTTGTTTTGTTTTGCTTCCAGCAGTGCTCAAGACTTATTCCTAGCTCTGTGCCCTTGGATCATTCTTGACGGTGTTCAGGGGATCATATGTGTTCCCAAGGCTTGAACTCTGGGTAGCAGCCTGTAAGACAAGCATCTTAACCCCTATACTCTGTATCCAACCTCTATCATACAGCAGGGAAAGCAACTGAAGCTGCTGGTTTTGTTCTAGGGTTTTCTTAAGGTATGGAACAATGACTACATCAAATTTTAGGTTTAAGACTATGAGTAATTTTAACCTTTTTCCTGAGAAATTCAGCCAGTAATTCAAAATCCACCTGTGAAGTGAAACAACTCACTAGGGCTTAGCTCATTACCTGGGATTTCAGAGTATGGATTTACAATTGTAGCTACACAAATTAGGAGCTTCTTTTTTTTTTTTTTGCTTTTTTTTGGGTCACACCCGGCAGCGCTCAGGGGTTACTCCTGGCTCTGCACTCAGGGAATTACTCCTGGCGATGCTCAGGGGACTATATGGGATGCCGGGATCGAACCCGGGCCGGCACAGGCCGGCCGCGTGCAAGGCAAATGCCCTACCGGCTGGGCTATCGCTCCGGCCCCAAGGAGCTTCTTGTTCCTGATTCCATCTGATTTGCTCACAGAGATATTTGGCCTATTCCTCTGGAAAAGGTAGCCATGTTCCCTTCCATATTGGATTGTTATAATGCTTCAGGCCCCTTTCTGCTTTCACTATAATTCAGGCAAAAACAAAAAAAGATGAATTCCTTTCAAGATAAAGGAAAATATATTTATTTATGCACAGGACACCTAATTTAATTTCAACATCCTAGAATGGAACCAGGAATATAGAATTATTTAAAAGTATTAGTTAACTGTTTAATATTAATGCCAACTAAAACAAAATAAGTTCTGAAAGTCTTACAGCAACCTTATTCTGAATATTGAGCATGAGTGCTCTCACTAAAATTGAATATATATATATATATATATATATAATATTTTCTAGCAGCTTCATGTATTATATCTATTGTAGTCTGTGATGGAATTATGCCATACCATTTTAAAAGGAGAACTATATTATTTGTCATTTTAAAATTTTAATAAGTAATTTGATCAGACTGTGGAATGGAATACAAGAAGATTCCTCCTTGTTTCTTTTGCTTGTGATGACAGTTGAATGAAGGGAAGATAAATGATTTATAAAGACTTATAAATTCAGTCACTGGATAGCTACATCACTGTAGTAAAGAATGACAAAAAGGCAAAGATAACTCATTTATTGAACAGAAATATTTCTCTTGAGATAGTCCATTTCTTTATTGCATTTTAAAAGTAGTTTCCATTTTGTGTTTACCTGAAGATTTTTAATAGTAATGAAAGATATTGGCTGTTTAAAATAATTTTCATAAATAATCCCTACATGTTTATTAGTTCTTGTGGGCATAAAATCAGGTGTATTGACCCCATTTACTTAATTTATCATTGTTATGGTCATGATAAAAAAACACTTTAATCATATACTGAAAATCAGGGATAAGGAAAGGTGGTAAGATGATGTATTAAGTAAATTTTATCCTTGAAATAGACATTTAAAAAATTTGAGTCCTCTACCCTGAGGATAAGTGGTGTGTTATAGATACCCTGAGGATAAGTGGTGTGGTTTAGATACCCTGAGGATAAATGGTGTTTATAGATACCCTGAGGATAAGTGCAGTGGTTTAGATACCTCGAGGATAAGTGCAGTGGTTTAGGAGATACCCTGAGGATAAGTGCTGTGGTTTAGATACCATGAGGATAAGTGCAGTGGTATAGATACCCTGAGGATAAATGTCATGGTATAGATACCCTGAGGATAAGTGCTGTGGTACAGATACCTTGAAGAGAAGTGCTCTGGTTTAGATACCCTGTGGTATAGATTCGTCTAGATACCCTGAGGATATGTAGTGTGATATAGATAAGTGCTGAGGATAAATTCTGCTGTATAGATACCTTGAGGGTAAGTGTGTGGTATAGATAAGTGCTAAGGATAAATGCTGCAGTATAGATACCTTGAGGGTAAGTGGTGTGGTATAGATACCCTGAGGATAAATACTGTGGTTAAGACACCCTGAGGATAAGTGTTGTGGTTTAGATACCCTATGCATAAATGGCGTGGTACAGATACCTAAGACTATTTTACAAAACTATGACCAGCCCAGCAGTGAATGGGCCACTCACTGCTTCCTTTATTCTGCTTTCCTTCTGGAAGCAGATCTAATTTAGTCCTATTATATAGTAGAAAATTAAAAATATTTGAATTATTGATTCATAATATAATTTCAAATAATTTAAAATATACTTAATATGTCAAACTATTTAAAAATTCTAGAGATTTTCTAAGTGTTCTTTTGAATAATTTATTTTCTTATACCTTAAAATTGCATTTTGATTTCTTAAATTCCTGAGGTTTGTATTCAAAGCTGCATACAAATGTGTATATGCACCTACAACATACACATAGTGTGTGTCTGTGTGCACAACCCTCTGACATAGTACTTTTGTTTTCTAACTGCAGTTTTTCATTATGCCTAGAAAACAGAACTATGGACTGACTACATGGATTAAATATTGTTTCGGGAACTAGTGGTCACTTGTTAACTTTCTGTAGTATTATCTATAAGACTGATTTTCCTTCTGTGGAGATCCATTTTCTATTATGAGCAGTTTTTCTCATCCCTTAGCAGTTCAATTGCAATTTAAGAGTAATTTAAAATTAAAGAAGTAATTATCAAGAAAAATTAAAATAGTGGTCTTCCATTACTCACTATATAAGTTAATTTTCAAGGCAAAAAAAAATATTTTTCAAAGTAAGAGTTTCTCTGACAGAATTCCCCAATATAAAATGCACATAAAATATTAATGCTAAAAGCTAAAGGAATGGTAATGGGAACTTTTGAGGATTTGAAGCTAATTACTATGATTAATTTAGCCTCACCTCTCAGCAATACCAAAATGTTCGAATGTGGACACCGCTATCATTCATATTTTGTTCAAGTTAAAAGTTAATACGGTGTCCCTGGTGTTTAACATTCCTATTGTTCTATTTTAAAAGATGTATATTCTTCAGGTGATTCTATTTAAAAGGAACAGCTTTTTTCACTTCATATATTTTCACTTTCTTACTGTCCTGTTAATATAAAGTTGAAATAAATTGACTTTCTAGCCAGAAATATTGCCTACACACATAAATATTTTAAGATAATACCATAAGCAGGAGAATCTTATTTTCCAATAATGGAGCATAGAAATGAGTGTGAAGATGTGAAATATGTACTTTTGAACATCCCTACTCTCTGTTTGGGTATATTGCTTTCTTAGCTGGGGAACATATGGAACTGGATGACTAATCTGACCCAGTTTCTTAGTTCTGTGACTTTAAGCAAACAATTCATTTTGTATGTCTTTTTCCTCCAGATCTGTAATGGTGGTATTGAATCACACCCAACAGTGGCCAGGCCTCACTCCAAGCTCCATGCTCATAGGTCACAAATGGGGTTTCTTGAGGATTTATATGGAATACCAAAGATACATCTGGGGTTGATGGCTTTCAAGGCTAGATCATAAACCTTGTATTGTATCTCCTAACCACCTTCACAAATTTCCTAACGAACCCCTATTTGCTAAGGTGATAAAACTCAAATATGCATGCTGCCATATATAACTTGCAAGCAAATTTTTATTACAATTTAATTTCTCACTAATCTCAACTATGTTCCTTTTTTTTTTTTTTTTGCTGACACAGATGACACTCAGGGGTTATTCCTAGCACTGCACTCAGGAATTACTCCTGGTGGTGCTAGAGGGAATATATGGAACGCTGGGATCAAACCCAGGTCAGTCGCATGTAAGGCAAATGTCCTACTCACTGTACTATCTCTCCAGCCCCATCAGCTATGTTCTTATTTTTGTTTATCACTAGTTTTATGTGATCAAGTATTATTCTCCCTATTTTCTTAGTTGTGTCTAGTATTTTTCCATAAAAACTTTAGACATTTGAGACTATAGATAATGGTGAAATAAATTATGATATGAGGGTCTAAATAGTCAAACTTACTACAGATGAATAAATTGAATTTGAAACTACAGAGAGGGAAGCTGGGAGCTCAGTATCATTATTTTATTTCAGCAAGTCTCTTGGAGTTTGAGATAGCGTTCATACAAGTGTTGATTTGCATCTTAGTTATGTCTAAGAATAAACTAATTTTAAAAGCCAGCAAGAAATAAATACAACTAGTAGAGTTACATCTCTATTTCTTCGAATAAATGTTCCTTTTTTGGATATTTTATTATACCACCATGAGATATACAATTAAAAGATATTCATGCTTGGGTTTTGGCCATACAGTGTTCCACCACCCATCCCTCCACCAGTGCCAATACCCACCACAAATATCCCTGACTCCCTCCCCCGTCCTCTAGCCTGCCTCTTCGGCAGGTTCTTTATCTCTTTTCTCTCTCTCTCTCTCTCTCTCTCTCTCTCTCTCTCTCTCTCTCCCTTCTCTTACATTTTTTGGATTGCAATACATACACTTAGAGGTTATCGTGTGTACCCTTTTGCCTGTATTTAATGCTCAGTTTTAGGTTGGTGTTAACACTTTTGACAATTATTAGCACACTGTTCCCTTCTCTGTCTTACCTAACCTCTGACTCCTACATGTTTGTGGTAAATTACACTTTTTTTTTTTTTTTTTTATTTCTGGGTCACACCCGGCAGCGCTCAGGGGTTACTCCTGGCTCTTCACTCAGGAATCACTCCTGGTGGTGCTCGGGGGACCATATGGGATGCCAGGGATCGAACCTGGGCTGGCACAGGCCAGCAGCATGCAAGGCAAATGCCCTACCACTAGGCTATTGCTCCGGCCCGGTAAATTACACATTTGACAAGACCTCCTGACCCATGTTTTGACAGACCTTCATACTATCTATCTATCTATCTATCTATCTATCTATCTATCTATCTATCTATCTATCTATCTATCTATCTATCTATCTATCTATCTATCTATCTATCTATCTATCTATCTATCTATCTATCTATCTATCTATCTATCTATCTATCTATCTATCTATCTATATACACACACATATATATATGTGTGTATATATATACACACACACATACATATATTTATATATATGTATATATGTATATATAGTGCTAGTCATATGTTGCAGGACTCCTTTAAGGGCCGCTGCATTTGGTTCAAAACATTAGCATACTAAAGGGCCTAGGTGAGGTGCAGGGAGGGATTATCTAAGGACATTTGACCCTCCCTGCTTTCCGTAACAGTGGGAGAAAGTTCTGAGTGGTATAAATTAGCCGGTTTTCACTCTCGTGGCGCTTCTTTGTGGGCTCTTGCTCTTTGTGAGTGTTCGCCCTTCTTGGAAGTCTTCTTCTCCTCTTACAAAGCCTTTACACGTGGTGGCCGACATCTTGGCCTACACGTGGTTGGGGTTCTAGCCTGGAATCCTAAGCACCGGGCTTTTCCTTTTTGCTGATTTGTATGCCTGAACCTGTGATAAGTAAAGCCTTTTAAAACTGCATCGGATTCCTGAGTTTTCATCCATTCCTCGCCGGCCTTGGAGGTAGAAGGGAACTCGCTTCCCGCCACTGTCAGGGACCCCAGAGGCGTGCCCCAACAGTCATAGGCCCATGATAAGGTACCTAGAATATATATGTATATATATATTTATATATTCTAGGTACGTTATGTAATAAGGTATATAAACATATTATGTATATTCTAGGTACCTTATATAATAAGGTATATAAACATATGATATATATGGATATATATATATATTCTAGGTACCTTATAGTGGGCCTATGACTAGCACTTTCCATGCCCAAAGCATTGTTTAGCAAAGTCATAACAATTTTACTATAATTAATACCAAAATCATGTCTCATAATTAAAGAGATCAATGACATATTAGCAAAATATTTATTAGATATAAATAAATATGGGAGCAAAAATTTAGAGAAACAAATGGAAGAGATGATAACAATGAAAAAGTATGCATTCAAGTAGGCATTAAAATGAAGAGGATAATAATATTGAAGTACCTTTGTCACACTTTTAATCAAGTGGAGAAATAAGTTTTGTACTCTGTCACTATGAATTTGAATTTCAACTATTCTAAAAGGGGGGCAGAAAGATAGTACACAGCAATCTGGAATTGAGTCCTGGCATTGTTTATGGTTCCCCAAACACTGGCAGGAGTACTCTCTCACCTCAGACCTAGAAGTATGCCCTGGGAATGCCCCAAATATATATCTATAATTGAAAACTATTGAAGTCCAAAAGCATAAGAAAACGAAAGCCGAGAGAGACATCCTCAGACAGGTAAGGCACTGCGTGGCAGCAGGACCTCTCTGAGGAGTTCGGGAACTCGTGGGAGTCGTCATTCATTCTGCAGCATTCTAGAATATCCTGAGTCCATTTCTGGAGTAGGACATTCAAAAATCTGATTTCTTTGATGCCCCTTCAAATTCTGAATATTAATGTTTGAGTGGCCAATAATGCAGCCAGTTTGCTGAGTTATCCCTTTCCAGTAAACTGTTTTTACCACAGTTACAGAAAATACAACTTCATCCTACACTAGCGCTATTTGTATACTGTCTTCTCATACTTTCACTGGATGTGGTTGTTAGAAACTAACTTGGTGAATCAATGTTGTAATGAAAGTAGTTGTATGCAAAAAGTCTTTACACAGAAATCAGGTTTTTGACCAATGCTACAACCTCACTTTCCAACATTGGAGCTCAACATGATAAAAAAAAATCTACAGGCTGATGAGTTGTGCCCAAGAGAGCAAGAGCCGATACACGTGACTTACTTTCAGAAAGATCCTCCAGTCTCACAGGCATGTGAGATCATGTAACCAGAAGACAAAGCAGGGCCCATCTTCTCCTCGCTCCTTTCTCCAACACTCCCCTCTGGCCCATTTTCAGGATAACTTAATAAGTGTGGTTATGTAAAAAATAGCATAGGCACAGGACAAATAATCCTGGATTTATTTCAATATTTTGACAACATCAATTAAGAGATCACTTTGTGATCTAAGTATTTTTGTTGTTAAATAATTTGACACAGGTGACTTTAAGAAGACCTAGAATTTCTTAAGCAGTAAAACTGAAAGTTATTTTTTTTGACCAATAGGAAAAAGAAGAGAAATGCTAAACAGCACATAAGAATGAATAATTAACTGTAAAATTCCATCAGAAACTCTCCAAAAGTGCATGCATTAGATTGGGGACGAGAAATAGAAACCAGCAGATGCCTTAGAAATTCTATATGGCCATTCAGTCATCACGGATAAGCTATCGAGGAAGTCCAAAATGCCTATTGCAGGAGAAAATAATATTCCTTATAGGGTTTACAAAATTTTTGGTATTGCAAAATTTGGTGTAAAACTTGTTAGTGGAGACATAACTTGGTCTCAAATGGCCTCAAATGTAGAGACCGTTCTGATATATTTTGCTTTCCCGCTAAGCTAACATTCCTAAACGAACATTACATCTCTATTTATTTTCAGAAGTATTTGAGTTCATCCTTACATTGAAAAATAGGATTTTCTGGACTCAAGTGTTAGTACAGCAGATAAGGTGTGTGCATTGCATGTGTTTGAACTGGGTTCAATACCTGGCACCTCGTATGTCAACTCAATCCTGCTGGGAGAGATCAAAAAGAGCAGAGCTAAGTGTAAGCCCTAAACACTGCAGGGTGTGGCCCAAAGGCAAAAAAACGGGATTTCTAAAAATTTAGACAATAGCTTCTTTATGCCTACATCTTATTAACAATAATACATTTAGATGCATTGATTAAGTGAGAAAACATTAGTTGCCTGATAAACATATTCTGTCACCATATGAAGAAAGGAAGGGGCTAAATTAATCAGTAAATATGCGACTCTACCTTTTATTTAATACTTTTAAATTTGTGTTGTTACTCTAGTCATTTCCGGGTTGTTAATATATCTAGAACAGATTTCATTTGAGCCTACTATGGAGTAAAATTTTATTAAAAAATAATACAACTGGAAGAACAGCATAGGGAATCTGACAACAAGTAAAAATATATTTGACATATTTTGATGTTAAAAAGAAACAGAACTTCTAAGAATCCCTTCTGGTGTAGACTCTCCTCTCTGACCAATAGAATGTGGAGTCCGGGCCATATCTAAAAGGTGGTATGAGCCAGAGTTTTTGTCAGGAACTTTCCTTTCTGACATCTTTGTAAAAAATTTTAACTGATCAAACATTCATTCTATTTTTTTGCAGAGCAGAAGTAGCTACATAAAATGGAAGTTTAAAGAGCTTTCAGAACTGGTATGAATAACCTTTTTAAACACAAAATTCCCATAGCTTTTAGTATTATTAGACTCTTACATTTATAATTACATTTAAGTTAATTGTTCTATAGCATCATCCTACCTATAACTTACTTTCAATCTAATTACTATAACTAGCTTAAAATACTTTATCGCTAAACCTTAATTTTTTATAATCATTTAGCAACATAATCCTACAAAATCATATTTCTGCTGTACATGTGTATGTTGGTCTCAGAGAAACAGATCCCGTGGATTAGTGGTGAATCCAGGTGAGAAAGACACGAGATACCGGCTGCTTCACTTCAATCAGTGAGGTAGGAAAAGGGGAGTTTCTTTCCTCCTCTGCCTTCTTCACTTTTCTCTCTTCATCTTTCTCTCTCACTTTGTCTCTTCCTTCTCTTATACATTGTGGATTGCAATACATACATTTAGAGGTTGTCATTTGTATCTTTTTGTTTATATTCAAAGCTCAGTTCTAGGCTGGTATTATCACTTTCGACAATTATTAGCAGACTGTTATCGTCTCTGTTTTACCTAACCTCTGCTCCAACCCGTGTGGTAGATTCCAACTTTGACAAGACCTCCTGTTCCATGTTTTGCCAGAACTTCATACTATGTGTATATATATATATATATATATATATATATATATATACATCTTCATACTATGTATATATACTATGTATATATACTATATATATATATAGTATGATATATGATGCATAAATACATATATATTCATATCATGCAAATAAAAGCACTCATTCTATATCTGATTTCTTTCTAGCTAATTTCTCTCAACATGATACTCTCCATGTCTATCCATTTATAGGCAATTTTAATAACTTCATTTTTGATAACAGATGCATAGTATTCCATTGTGTAGAGGTACCAAAGTTTCTTTATACAGTCATCAGTTCTCGGGAACACTGGTTCTTTCCAGATTCTGGCTATTGTAAATAGTGCTGCTATGAGAAAATAAAAGTGAGGATTGTGTTTCCACTGTGTGTTTTTGGTTTCCAGGTTATATCTCCAGGAGTTGTATGGCTGGGTCAAATGGGAGTTCAATTTCTAGTTTTTGGAGGAATGTCCATATTGTTTTCCAAAAAAGGCTGTACCAGTCGACATTCCCACCAACAATGGATAAGTGTCCCCTTTTCCTCGCATCCACGCCAGCACTTGCTGTTCTTGTTTTTTTTTTGGGATATACGCCAGTCTCTGTGGTATGAGATGGTATTTCATTGTTGTTTTGATTTGCATCTCCCTGATGTTTAATTATGATGAGCATTTTTTCATATGCCTTTTGGCCATTCAATTTCTTCCTTGTCAAAGTATTTGTTCATTTCTTCTTCTCATTTTTTGATGGGTTTGGCTGTTTTCTTCTTGTAAAGTTATACCAGTGCCTGATATTTCCTGGATTAATCCCTTATCAGATGTCATTGGGTGAATATTCTGTCCCATTCTGTGGACTGTCTTTTTATCTTGGTCACTGTTTCTTCTGTGATGAAGAAGCATTTTACTTTCATGAAGCCCCATATGTTTATCTTCTCTTCTAGTTGCTTTGTTAGAGGTGCTTCATCTTTGAAGATGCTTTTAGCTTCAATGTCTTGGAGGGTCTTTCCTATATTTTCCTCGACATACTTTAAGGATTCCACTCTGATATTGAGACCTTTAATCCAATTTGATCTGATTTTTTGTGCATGGTGTCAGATAGAGTGCAGCCCAGGTCCAGATGGATAAACTAGTGAATTCTTCAAAATTTTTTAAGGAGAACCTACTGCCAATCCTTTTCAAGCTCTTCCAGGAAATATAAAAAACAGAAAGACTCCCAGGTAGCTTCTATGAGGCACATATCACGCTGATATGCAAAGCAGGCAGAGTCAACACAGAAAAAGAAAACTACAGACAGATTTTTTCTGATGAACACAGATGCTAAGATCTTCAACAAAAATACTAGCAAACAGAATTCAAAAACTCATCAAAAAGATTATATGTCATGACCAAGTAGGATTCATCTTGGGAATGCAAGGATAGTTCAACATTGCAAGTCAATCAACATAATACATCATATCAATAAGAGAAAAAAAATAATAACCATATGATCATATTGATAGACGCAGAGGAAGCATTTGACAAGATCCAACACACATTCATGAGAAAACTCTACATAAAATGGTAATTGAAAGAACCTTCCTCAGTATAGTCAAAGCCTTCTCCAAAAGCCCACAGTGAGTATCATTCTCAATGGAGAAAAACCTAAAGCCTTCCCCTAAGATCAGTTCAGGGACAAGACAAGGTTGCCTGCTCTCACCACTTCTATTCAATACAGTCCTGTAAGTAGTTGCCATAGTAATCAGAGATGAAAGGGACATTAAGGGAATCCAAATAAGCAATAAAGAAGTCAAGCTATCACTATTTGCAGGTATCATGATATTATACCTAGAGAACCCTACACTCTCTCCCAAAAAGCTCCTAGAACAATAGATATCTATAGTAGAGAGGCGATACCTAAAATTTGGTGGCTTTCCTATGTACAAATAACAAAAGAAAAGAAAGGCATATTAAGAAAATGTTCCCATTCACAAAAGTGCCACAGAAAATCAAGTACCTCAGATCAGCTTAACAAAGAGTATATAGGACTTGTATAAAGAAAACTATAAAACCCTGCTTCAAGTAATAAAATAGGACACAAGGAAATGGAAATCAATTCCCAGCTCAAATCAGGAGAATCAATGTTGCCAAAATGGGAATACTCCCTAGAGCTTTCTATAGATTCAATGCGGTCTTATACGAATATCCATAACATTCTTCAAAGAAATTGACCAAACACTCCTGAAATTTGTATGGAACAATAAAGCCCCAAGAATAGCTAAAGCAATCCTTGGGGGAAAAGAAGATGGGAGGCATCACCTTTCCCTGCTTCAAACTGTACTACAAGGCAGTAGTAATTAAAACAGCATGGTATTGGAATAAAAACAGACCTGTGGAACTATGGAATAGAGTTGAGTATCCTGACACCCAGTCTCAAATACATGATCATTTAATCTTCGATAAAGGATCAAAAATTACAAAATGGAACAATGAAAACCTCTTCAACAAGTGGTGCTTGAAAACTGGGCAGCTACATGGAAGACTTGGTTTTAGGACCGTCACATGAATTAGTAAGCCTGGGTGTGTCCTGCTCTCCTGGGACAACTGTTTGTCTCTACTGAGGGTCATTTTCCCAGCAAGGTCTGGTTCTTTGTCCCCGAAATCTGGCATGCAGTGCCCGCACAACTTCAGTTCACTGAGAGTTTTCTACTCGTTTCACTCGAAGTGGAGGGAAGTGAGTGGTTTCAGCTTGACACCAGGTTATTTGTGCTCCAACTAAAGAAAGAACTCAAGGGCCAGGCAGTATGGAAAGCAGAATTTGTTAGATCAAAAAAGCATATATTCCAGGCATGCACGGAGTCGTGGGTGTGCATCCTTTGAGGGAGAGTTGACCCTACTGGCTGCAGGGGAAGCGGTTTTATAGGTCGAGTTTATTATAGGTGGGAAGTATTCTCGAAGGGTTGACTACTTTAGTGATGCTGCAGTTTCCCAGGCATGTTCAAATTACATACTTATGTAAATGCACATATGTCACCTGTATCTACTTATGCAGCAAGGGAAATGCTGATTGATACGTATTTTAGCCATAATGAAGGGAAAGAAAGAGAAGGGTTGAGGGTGTCTTCCTGGCACCAGTAACCACTTGAATCACTGCCAGTGTCTGAGATGCAGGAAACCAAGACAGTGACAAGAATATATGCTCTGGGGTTGTCTGTCCCCTCTTAATAATTTCTACACTGTCTCTCAGCAGAACACAACTTTCTGTGTAGACATAAAATGTGTCTTTGTCTTTCTAATTCTATAACACACATATCCCCAAGTATTGCCATTTTATGTTTGAGAATTCTATATTTGTGTTACTTGTATTAAACTAGGATCACCTTATCTTAAATATTTAGCCAGGAGTTCACTGTGGCGTGAAAGCACTTGTTTCATTTCCATTTATATTCTGCATCTCAATGGTTTTCAGGGCTCCTCAGATGGGCCAAAAGCCTACATGCCTTCAGGCTGGTTTAGGTTTCAGAAACTGTTTCCTTCAACATAGATAACCAAGGTCCCTCCTATTTTCCTGTCTACAATAGCTATATGATATTTAGAGCAATAGTCAAAGAAATTTTTCTCATTTTCAAATTCCTTGTTAGTTACAAAAGCAAAAATTGTTAATAAAATAGCTTCTACAATCTGCAATCTAATATCACAACATATAAATTATCTCTACGAAAATATGCAGTAATTTTCTATTCCTGACTTAAAATAAGTAAAAAAAAAAGAGAACTGAAATTCCTGTGAAACGTTAATCATCTTTAACTTTTTTGGGAAAAATAACTGCAGAACACTTATTGTTTTGTATACATTTGTCTAACTTAAAAAGAAACAGAAGTATTTGTTTTCCTGGACAGTGTTTTAATTGATTAAGAAAAGATAAATGATGTTGGTGAGTTGGCCGGATTACAAAGTGTGTGAAGGATAACACTGCAGGTGGAACGGAAACCTGTTTTCCGTTGTAAGGAAAGTTGCACTGTCTAGCCCAAGTTTCATTTAGATTATTTTCCATGTTCCCATCTAATTTATCCAGGAAACATTTTGAAGCTTTTTGCTAAGCAGTTCATTAACAATCATTCACAGGATAGTCTGCCTGACTGTAAAACAACACATAATGTCTAGTAACTTTTAGAAAAACAAAAAAGCAGACTAACATAGACTGTCAGTCAACCAATCCTTAAATTCCATTTCTATTTTCCTCTTCTATTCAGGAAGACATAATAAAGATATATTTTGGTTGTTGTTTACGCAGTTATTTTTTATTGGCTTATTTAATTTTATTTGGCTGTGTTGGAGTATATGCCCTAATAGACTACTGGTCACAGAAATCCAGAGTCCCTGCATCTGCTAAAGTTAACAAACTCTGAATCTTGCCTGAAGCTCTCTCTCACTATGGCAGATTTGGAAAAAGACTTTTGATCTTATATCTTTATATAGAAGAATATTCTTATCAGGGGTCTTGCTAGCTTCAGTGCAATCCTCTTTTTTTTAATTTTTTATTATACCACCGTGAAACATACAATTACAAAGGTGTTCATAATTGGTTCTTGGTAATACAGTATACCAGCACCCATCCCTCCACCAGTGCCCCATTTCCACCAATGTACCCCCCACCCCCTCCCACCCACCCCCATGCTGCCTTAATAGCAGGTACCCCAGTTTCCTCTCTTTCTCTCTCTGTCTCTCTCTCTCTGTCTCTGCATCTCTCTCCCTATTCTTTTACACATTGTGGCTAGCCCTGTAGATATTTAGAGTTTATCACTTAAGTCTCTTTGTGTATATTCAATGGTGAGTTTTAATCTGTCATTACCATTTCCCACATTTAGTAAAACACTGGTATCTATTTATGTTGTATTAATGAATGCAGTCATTCTATATCTGTCCTTTTCCTTCTGATTAATTTCACTCAGCATGATAGTCTCCATGTCCATCCATTTGCAGGTAAATTTCATAATTTCATCTTTTCTGACAGCCGCATAGTATTCCATAGTGTAGATGAACCACAGTTTCTTTAGCCAGACCTCTGTTCTCAGGCATTTAGGTTGTTTCCAGATTCTAGCTATAGTGAATAGCGCAGAGATGAATAAAGAAGTACAGATAGTGTTTCTGCTATACGTTTTCCGTAACTCGGGTATATTCCCAGGAGTGCTATTGCTGGATCAAATGGGAGCTCAATATCTAGTTTTCGGAGGAATGCCCATATTGTTTTCCAAAAGGGCTGGACCAGTCGGCATTCCCACCAACAGTGGATCAGAGTCCCTTTTTCCCCTCATCCACGCCAGCACCGGTTGTTCTTGCTGTTTTGGATGTGTGCCAGTCGCTGTGGGGTGAGATGGTACCTCATTGTTGTTCTGATTTGCATCTCCCTGATGATTAAAGATGAAGAACACTTTTTCATATGCCTTTTGGCCATTCAAATTTCTTATTTTTTGGAAGCTTCTGTTCATTTCTTCTCCCCATTTTTTGATGGGGTTGGCTTTTTTTCTTGTGGAGTGCTACCAGTGCCTGATATACCCTGGATATTAACCCCTTGTCAGATGGGTATTGGGTGAATATCTTTTCCCACTCTGTGGATTGTCTTTGTATCTTGGCCACCGTTTCTTTTGAGCTGCAGAAGCTTTTTAGTTTTATATAATCCCATTTGCAATCCTCTTTGACTCAAAGGTCCCTACAGGGGACACACTTGTAGTTCATTCAAGAGAACACTTGATAATATCTGGATGAACCATAATGTAATCAGTCCTGCTAGTTCAGAGACATGCTAGTTTGCCTCCAGGCAAATGAATGTTTCTCTGTAAGGCTAAAGGCAAAGTGAATTTTTCTGATAGACTCTGGACCTTAGTGAAGGTTTAGAGATATGCTGAAAATGTGAAAATGTACATATATATATATATATATATATATATATATATAATATATATATTTATTCCTGGTAAGAAATAAAATCCTGAATTATATTTCATTTCATCTTCCCTTCCCCCATCTCTACATGTGTGTTTGTAGACAGATCTTGGCTCTGGCAGATTAGTGTTTGTATGACCCAGGCCAAGTATACGCACCTGAAATGATTGGCTCTGACTGAGACCTGTCATTGTGTTCCAGTCTGGGGCTAAAGGGATATAAGAAGTGACTTTCTTCTGCTTGTTCTTCCTCTGCTCGCTTGTCTCTCTGCCTGCTCGCCTCCCTACCTGCCTGCCATTTGGAATCACTCTCCTGCCTGAGCACATGGTTTAGGGTACAGTGGCCATCTTGGCTGAGGATGCTTACCTGAACATATGATCTGGGTCAGGCTAGGAATTAGGAGTTTGGAGTTTTCCTGACCTTGTATTGTACTGCCAGAACTTGTGTGAGGGAGCTGGAGAGATAGCAGAGTGGGAAGGGTTTTTGGGGTTGCACACAGCCAACCCACGTTCTACCCCTGGCATCCCATATGGTCCCCCAAGCACCACCAGGAGTAATTCCTCAGCAAGGAGTCAGGATATGTTGGATAACACAGCTGTGCCCCAGCTCAGCAGCAGAGTTCCCTAACATCTGGAGGTTCCACTGAAATACAGATGAACTTAGCCAGATCTTTGCTAAACAGTTAACTCACAGTCACTCACAGGATAGCCCATATGACTGTGATACAGCACCTAATGTCTAGCAGGTCGTAGGAAAAAAAGCAGACTAATATAGACTGTCAATTAATCAATCTTTGAGTTCCACTTCTATTTTCCTTCTCTATTCAAGAAGACATAATAAAGGCATCTTTTGTTGTTGCTTAAGCAGTTACTTTTATTATTGGCTTGAGTAATTTATTTTGCTTGTCTTAGCACAGGGAAAACTCCACCATACCTAGTTAGTGAAGTAATAAAAAAAAAACTAAGGGATCATATGAGAAAAAAGATTAATTTGATAATGCAGCATACTGAGAAAAGAATGTGATCAAACAGGTCCCCTACATATACTTCATACATTGTGGATATATATTTATGTCTGTCTGAATTTGGGGGGCATCCAAAAGAAGAGATTATATTTAGAAATACCACTGCTAATGTATTTGTCATTCAGATATGGTTGACATCACAGAACACAGCCTAGTCTTAAGTTCAGTAAATAAAAGAGCAAACAAGATGGACATAATTGATCTCTAAAATCTATAACAACAAAGGAATGTAGTGAAAAACAGAATCTTGCTATGAAGACACTTAATCACACTGTTGTGTAGATAGCACTGAATGTGAAGTACTGAAAGAAACGGAAGATTCTAATTAGAATTGCACTCAATTTCAGGCTGAGCTGTTGCACTTTGTTACATCTCAAGAAACCCCAGAAAGGCAGAAACTATACTCTGCTCTTCATTAGCCTTATCCCCTTGAACAGGTTATAGTTCTAGTCTGAAAATGAACTCTAGGACCTGGAAAGATAATGCAGCAAGGAGGACACTTACTCAGCATGGGACCAGCCTAGGTTTAAGCCCGGGCATCCTTTGTGGTAGCTTGAGCTCTGCCAGGAATGATCCCTGATTGCACACTCAAGAGTAGCCCCGAGTGCGCATCACCCGACCAACAAAAATAAAGCTAGCAAGAAAGAACACTAATAAATAGGCCATGAATACATTTATGAAATGCTTGATCTCATTTGTGAAACATCTTATGAATGTGGATTGCAGAAGAACAAAATTCTGTCATCCCAATTGTCTTTGATAGAAGATTATTTTTGGACCTTGGATCTAGCATGCAACGTAGAGGCAGATCACAGCTTCTATGTGTGAAGACCTGGCTTGAACCCTCATCCCCTGGTAACACAAATGGAGACCCCTGTACCCAATTAAACACACACACACAAACACCACCACCACCACCAAATTACTTAATAGGAGGGATAAGCAATAGTGGCTCACTTTGAAAGAAATATTTATAGATAAATGCTTCCCTTGGGTCCTTGTTTTTGGGTGGGGGATAATCAATGATGAATGGAGAACTTAAATGTATTTACTGCATCTTCCTCCATAACTTTCCTTTTAGATTTTTCTCCATTCCAATATTCTCAGCTTAGCTGAGCTATTTGGCACCTTAGCTTTGCTGGCTCTTTGCCTGTGCACTGGAGGCTAATTTTCTTCTTTTTTTCCAGATTGTAATTTTATTTTTTTTTAATCTTTTTATTTTTACAGTTACAAAGATATACAATTAAAAAGTTCATATTTGGGTTTTGGTCATACAGTGCTCCAACACCCATCCCGCCACCAGTGCCCATCTCCCACCACCAACATCCCGGGTTCCCTCTCACCTCCCCCGCTCTCCTCCATGGCAGGTTCTTCATTTCTTTCCCTTTCTCTCTCTTTCTCTTTTCCTTCCCCCTCAGACTATGGATTACTGAACATACATTAAAAGGGTGTCATGTGTATTCTTTTGCCTCTATTTAATGCTCAGTTCTAGGTTGGCATTAGTACCCTCGACAATTGTTAGCACACTGTTCCATTTTCTGTCTTACCTAGACTCTGACACCCACACGTTTGTGATAATTTCCACTTTTGACAAGACCTCCTGATATATGTTTCACTTGACCTTGGATATTGCTATCATAATATGCACATATATATTTATGCCATGCAAATGAATGCAGTCATTCTGTATCTGTCTCTCTCCTTCTAGCTAATTTCACTCAACATAATCTTCTCCATGTCCATCCATTTATAGGCAAATTTTATAACTTCATTTTTCCTAACAGATGCATAGTATTCCATTGTGTAGATGTACCAAAGCATCTTTATCCAGTCGTCGATTTTCGGGCACTCTGGTTGCTTCCAGATTCTGGCTATTGTGAATAGTGCTGCTATGAACATAAAAGTAGGGATGGTGTTTCCGCTGCATATTTTTTGGTTTCCCAGAGTAGATTCCCAGGAGTGGTATGGCTGGGTCAAATGGGGGGTTCAATTTCTAGTCTTTGGAGGAATGTCCATATTGTTTTCCAGAAAGGCTGTGCCAGCCGACATTCCCACCAACAATGGATGAGTGTCCCCTTTTCCCCACATCCACGCCAGCACTTGTTGTTCTTGCTCTTTTGAATATGTGCCAGTCTCTGTGGTGTAAAGTGGTATCTCATTGTTGTTTTGATTTGCATCTCTCTGATGATTAATGATGATGAGCATTTTTTCATATGTTTCTTGGCCATTCGAATTTCTTCCTTGCTGAAGTTTCTGTTCATTTCTTCTCCCCATTTTTTTGATGGGGTTGTTTGTTTTCTTCTTGTAAAGTTCTACCAGTGTCTGATATATCCTGGATATTAACCCCTTATCAGATGTGTATTGGGTGAATATTCTTTCCCATTCTGTGGGCTGCTTTTGTATCTTAGTCACTGTTTCTTTTGAGGTGCAGAAGCTTTTTAGTTTCATGTAGGCCCAATCGTTTATCTTTTCTTCTAGTTGCTTTGTTAGTGATGTTTCACCTTTGAAGATGCCTTTAGCTTCAACATCGAGGAGGGTTTTTCCTATATTTTCTTCAATGTACTTTATGGATTCAAGTCTGATATTGAGATCTTTAATCCATTTTGATCTGATTTTTGTGCATCGTGTTAGACACAGGTCCAAATTCATTTTTTTACATGTTGCTGCCCAGTTTTTCCAACACTACTTGTTGAAGAGGCTTTCCTTTCTCCATTTTAAACTCGTTGCACCTTTATCAAAGATTAAATGATCATATGTTTGAGGTTGGGTGTCAGGATACTCAATTCTATTCCATAGGTCCACAGGTCTGTTTTTATTCCAATACCATGCTGTTTTAATTACTACTACCTTGTAGTACAGTTTGAAGTTGGGAAAGGTGATGCCTCCCATCTTCTTTTTTCCCCGAGGATTGCTTTAGCTATCCTTGGGGGTTTATTGTTCCATACAAATTTCAGGAGCATTTGGTCAATTTCTTTGAAGAAATAAACAAGATTGACAAACCATTGGCAAGACTTGTAAGTACAGGGAAAGAGAGAACACAAATAAACAGAATCAGAAATAAAAAGGGTGTCATCACAACAGAAACCACAGAAATACAAAAGATCATCAGAGATTACTTTGAGAGCCTGTATGCCGTGAAACATGAGAATCTAGAAGAAATGGATCAATTCCTGAAGTCTTATAACCTCCCACGGCTGAAACAAGAAGATCTCCAATACCGGAATAAGCCTATCACCATCGAGGAAATTGAAACAGTAATTAAAAGTCTGCCCAAACACAAAAGCCCAGGGTCCAGACGGATTCACTAGTGAACTCTACCAAACTTTTAAGTAGGACCTACTGCCAGTCCTTTTCAAGATCTTCCAGGAAATAGAAGAAACAGAAACACTCCCAGGCAGCTTCTATGAGGCACATATCACCCTGATACCCAAAGCAGGGAGGGACAACACAAAGAAAGAAAACTACAGACCAATATCCCTGATGAACACGGATGCTAAGATCTTCAACAAAATACTAGCAAACAGAATCCAAAGACTCATCAAGAAGATTATACATCATGACCAAGTAGGATTCATCCCGGGAATGCAATGATAGTTCAACATTCGCAAATCAATCAACATAATACATCATATCAATAAAAGAAAAAAATAAAAACCATATGATCCTTTCAGTATACGCAGAGAAAGTATTTAACAAGATCCAGAACCCGTTCATGATTAAAACCCTCCAGAATATGGGAATTGAAGGAACTTTCCTCAAGATAGTTACAGCCATCTACCAAAAGCCCACAATGAGCATCATTCTAAATGGGGAGAAATTGAAAGCCTTCCCCCTGAGATCAGGGACAAGACAAGGTTGCCCACTCTCACCCCTTTTATTCAATATAGTACTGGAAGTACTTGCCATAGCAATCAGAGAAGAAAAGGACATCAAGGGCATCCAGATAGGCAAAGGAAGAAGTCAAGCTATCATTATTTGCAGATGACATGATATTATGCCTAGAGAACCCTAAACTCTCTACCAAAAAACTCCTAGAAACAATAGACGCATATAGTGGAGTGGCAGGATACAAAATCAACACGCAAAAGCCGGTGGCTTTCCTATATACAAATAACGAAAGAGAAGAAAGGGATATTAAGGAAACAATTCCATTCACAATTGTGCCACAGAAAATCAAATACCTAGGAATCAACTTACCCAAGTGTGTAAAGGACCTGTACAAAGAAAACTACAAGACACTGCTCCAAGAGATAAAGAGGACACAAGGAAATGGAAACATATTCCCTGCTCATGGATGAGATTCAACATTGTCAAAATGGTAATACTCCTTAGAGCTCTGTACAGATTCAATGCAGTCCCTATAAGAATTTTCTTCTTCTTGCTTGACCATGTAAAAATGAAAGTAGAGGGATGCAGCATGAACTCTTTAGCACCCCAAGAGAATGGTTGCTTACTTTTGTCTTATTACATTTGGATGTCAATGGGAAAGAAGTTTAAAAAGTGAAGCAGGAGCTAATCTATTTTATTATATATATTATATAATATATAATGATTTCATTTACCTTTTTAAAAGAAATTCATTAAAATATCATTGTATATATAGATTCGTATATTCTACTTGCCATTCTGTCTTCACTATGTAGACTTTAGATACATATGGTTTCAAGACTATTATACTTGTGTGTGTATTATTTATTTTAGCATTAACAATATTCTTTTATCTATGATTATGCTTTTCCCCTGACATAGAGAGATTTTTTATTGTTATATTTTATTTTTATTTCTCTGACAGTAAGAAAGTTTATCATGAGGCCTGGAGCAATAGCATAGTGGGTAGGGCATTTTCTTTGCACATAGCAGACCCGGAATCTATCTCCGGCATCACATATGGTTCACTGAGTACTGCCAGGAGTAATTCCAGAGCAAAGAGCCAGGAGTTACCCCTAAGCATCGCCAGGTGTGACCCCCAAAAAATACAAAAACAAAGTTGTTCATAAATGGATTTCAGTCATACATTGTTCCAACACTCATCCCTCCACGAGTGTCCCTTTTTCAATAGCATTTTGCCCTGCTCCCCTTCCTCCTCACACACACAACCTGCATCTATGGCAGGCACTTTTCTTCTCTCTCTCTCTCTCTCTCTCTCTCTCTCTCACACACACACAAGCTAATGGATTTTTACATTTGTCTTCTTACATGTAGATGCCAAATGGAAAAGAAGTTTAAAAAGTGACAGGGGGCTAGTCTGTTTCTTTAATAATGCAATATTATTGCAGCACTAATATTGGACTTGCTGTATAACAGAAACATAAAGGTGTGTACAAAATGTGGCAGCGTGACTGTGGTCTCTGCTGCAACAATACCCAGCGACTTCGGGTTTTCCGTCCTGCTTACCTTCGTCCACCATCTCAGCAGGAGCTGCTTTGGCTGCTGGGAAGAAAATCTTTCCTGCAGCACATCACCACCTTTTAATCTAGATCTTCAACTCATAATGCCTTATCAATTTAGGTACATTTTTCTGAGCTTTCAAAGGAACAAAAATGCAATATTTTAAATACTTTCATGCTATATTGGCACTGCAGTGCAAACATTAATAATAACTACAAGGATTCTACTGCACCTATAGCTGCATATTTAAATGACCATTTATGTAACTAATATAAAATGCATACAATATGATCAAATGATAGGTTACACCCAAATCCAAGGTAAGAAGTCCAAACTGTCTCTCAGCCTCAAATTGTGGAAGACCACCCCCGTGAGAAAGAAATGCAATGCTTCATCTTTAGATTTGACATCCAGCAATATATATTAACTCGGCCCTTTATAAGGGATATGTGATGGGAAAAACCAAGTAGTCTAGGAAGGCGAGTGAGTGCAGAATAGAGGTTCAAGTTACAGGAATAAGGAGATTTTCTGGGAACTGAAGAACAATGTGATGTTTAACCAGGGTTAAAGAAATTAGTAAACTACCTATTCATAGGTTGTGCTAACCATTACACATGTAGGCATAACTGCATTTTTGCTTCTGACACTGCTTTGCTTGCCCTGGAATAAGGTAAAATACATCCTGTTCTTCAATGTATTTTTGATTGTGAATAAAAAAATATAAAATTTGTGACTTTAACCTGATTTAGGGTCCCAAGCATAAGTAATGGCCCAATTTTGTGAATCCTCAGATATTTCCTGAATTAGTTTTCTTGCATCAAGTTACTGAGTAAGTAGCCAGTGACGTGGTATTGAATCTTGGGGGCCATTAGATAGGAAAGGTGGGAATGTATATGTAGTGAATATAGTTAACCATTTTTCAGTTCCTGCATTAATTGATTGATTGACTACTGATTATTCGACTACTGTACTGATTGACTATTTAGATGGTTTCTGTTTAACTATTGCCTACTTTATTTGTGATTTCTTTAACTGTTAATTATTATATTTTTATTTTATGTGATAAGCAATGTATTGTTTAGCTAACTGCTTTGTCTGACTTCTGTAAATTTGCCTGCTTGCTTAGTGAAATTCTAAGAAGTGGCTTGGCCCTTTTAAAAAAATCCTTACTTTTGATGCTCAGGGCTGCATCTTTCATCCAGGCTGAGTTTGAGAGAGAGCAGTTAGGGGCCAGCTAATCGAGGCTTCTTAATTTGAGACAAAATGATGACTTTGGGGAGCATTTTGGGGGTGCCTATAACACAAATCTCAATGAAAAGTGATAATTTCAGAGAAGAAGACGCATACATCTTCCCGGAGAGACAGCCCAGTTTTATTTTCCCATTTCTGGAAAGGAATCTGACTCTTCATCCATTTCCACTCGGATCTGCTCTTCATCACCAGGGCCTCTCTGGATCCAGCGCAGTGGGAGCCTAGAGTGGAATATTAATAAGTATTTCTTGAAAGGGAACAGTTGAAGGATACAGTATTGACACTGTTTTCCCTTTCCTTGTTATTAGTATATGAATGACGAGCACGGAGGAACACACTGAAGCAGTTTTAGTGGCACATTTTAATCAAGTGATTCTCTACCTCTTTGGCCATCAGACTTTGATGTGTGGGAGATAATGATCGTTTCACATAAAGGGACCAGAATATGGGGAGTTGGTCGCAGACTTCTTCCACCAGGATGTGCTTGTCCTGGGAGAAATAGTCTAGCACTTACTGAAAACAGATTTGTTTCAAAATGCATCAGAAATAAAGAATGGACTCTGTTACACCTAAACCAAACCAAACCGAAAACCAGAAGAAAACATCAACTCTCCAGTCTATTTCCATAAAACACACTTTTATTTTCACTTGTATTAATGCTGTCACATGTTGGAGTAAAAGGTAAGAGAGAGAAAGCAGATGACAGTTGAAATTGCAGGGATGGTGATGTTTCTTGGGATGGAATCAGGGTTGATAAAACTCCCCCTATGGGAAACTGAAAAATGCAATTCCTATAATGAAGGAAGACAGTGTTCTTTATTCTTTCTCTATCCTTCTTATCCCGTCTAACTTCTGGATCAGATGAAACAAATGAATGTTGTAGCATTCACATTCAGGTGACTCTAAAAATATCCTAAAATAGAAAACTGACAAATTTTCATTGGATTTCTTGGCTCATTTTATTACTGAAATTCTGACTCCCATTTGAGAGGGCATTTACATTCTGGGTTTCCATCATCAAATCCCAGCAGACCTTTGTTCCTTGCATTCAACAGCACTAACATTCTTTTTTTAAAGGCCGTTATCTTGACACTATTTTCCCTCCCGTTATCTTGACACTATTTTCCCTCCCACAGTCCTACCCACCTGTTTTCCAATGTATGAATAAATCTGCAAGTGTACGTGCACGAAGCCCATACAGATGTAATCACTTCTTCAACAACATAAAGAAAGCCCCCTCAAGGTAGTTCTCATTGACATCTTCATTTGCACTGTGATGAAATTGAGACTCAGAGGAGCAACTTGCCTTTGGCACCAAGAACAGTAAAGGACCTCAGTTTTAACTACTTCATTCCTGGAAGTCTTTTCTCTTACAGCAGAACAATTTCCTCCCAAGCTCTGAGTTTCCTTACAAATAGGTGTGAAAATTACCTAAGTAAATGTGAAAAGACTTTTATATAAACGTAAAGGAATCTAAAAGCTAACCTCAGAGTTTTAGGCCAATTTACGCCTCATGGGATTTTAGGTGTATCACTGAGAGATATTCCTGACCCGTTTGACAGGGGTTTACATTCTGGCTTCCCATCATCAAATCCTGAGCATATATTGTTGAATCATTGGCTATTATTGATATCATTCTTGAATGGTCCTGCTTCTCTGTTTTCTCATTAGTGCTATCATTAAATGGGGCATCTTCAGATCACAAAAGAAAACAGAAGAGGCTCTGCTGCTATGGGGACTCTGTTAGCAATGGGAGATGTGCTTTAAGCAGAGCAAAAACCAGTAAATTCAAATCCTGGCCATAGCTCTGTGGGGCATTTCCTCAGATTAGAGAAATGGGTACATGCACTGTAAAGTAAGGAGGTCCATACATCCAGCACACTGGGCCAAAGATGCCCACTTCCCTCTGTCAAGTGAGTTTCTATACAGTTTAGTGAACTATCCAGCACCCAGTCTCTTTCTAGGATGTTCGTCAAATAGGGGAGCTTAGGGTAGTGAATGGCGCTTTGATACTCTTTTTCACAGCAATTGTTCGAGTAATGGGGACTCTCTTCACTGGGGTTCAGCCACTGGCCTCTCATGAAGCCAAACTTGCACCTGGCCTAGATTACTGCATCTCAGGGTTTCCCTGGACCCTGAGATAAAGATTTGATATTCTTTGATTACGTTTGATTTTATTTCAAAGGGTTTCATGCCTTTGGACTGCTATAGGTTTCTATATGTTGATCCTGTTTCTTCTTATATGTTGACTTATCTGTGTGTGTATTTGTGTATGTTTGTGTGTGTGTATTTGTGTGTCTGTGTGTGGGTTTTCATGCTATATGCTTACTGGGCTTTCTTCAGTCCTCTCTCTCTGAAAAGTCCCTTGTTGTTCTTAACTAGAAGAATCACTCTGTTTGAAACCTGTCAAATATTTTTTGAGGGGACACATTTTATTGCTCAGGGCTTTTTCCCATTGCTATACCTAAGGATCCCGCCTGTCAGTGCGCAGGGGACCATGTGATCAGGGGATGGAATTTGCTGACTGAGAAAAGTGAAGCAATTTAACTTTTGTACTATACTGCCATGTCCAGTAAAATAAAATATTTAAATTAATTGATAATCTCTAGACATAATATTAATGAGATTAAAATTTAAAAAACAAGAAAAAATTTAAAAGGATTCAAAGGCTGTGACTATGTAATGCCATAAAATGTTTTCCCAGGGAAGAAACTAGCAGTACATTTATTTCATTCATAATGCAATTATTTATAAGGAACCTACTAGTCTGTTAGACTCCTTCCTATGTGATGAGCTATGCAGGAAAGAAAGTGATACCATGGTTTTAGGAGTTCATTGTACAGTTTGAGGAAACTCAATGTAGAGAACAGTTCGCAGGTCAGTAGATAGAACTGCTCAGGGGAGGAAGCTGGCTTATGGATCTAAAAGTCGTTGCAAAAATTCAAATCATGCAGTTCATGAGAAAGGTTAAATTTTACTATGTTGAACAGTTATTGATGGTTTGAGCATGATATCTCTGTGTCTCTCTTTTTTTTTTTTTTTGCTTTTTTGGGTCACACCCGGCAATGCTCAGGGGTTTCTCTTGGCTCTGCACTCAGGAATTACTCCTGGCAGTGCTCAGGGGACCATATGGGATGCCAGGGATCAAACCCAGGCCAGCACAGGCCGGCGCGTGCAAGGCAAATGCCCTACCCGCTGGGCTATGGCTCCGGCCCAATATCTCTGTGCTTCTATGCAAGAAATTTTGTTATAGGCCTGCAAAAATGGAGATACCAAAACCACTTAGGGATGTCCTTTCCCTGGAACTTGATTACTTACATATTTTATGGGTTAAAAATCCTCCTTAAGTTAATAGTAGAGCCTGTTGATAGGACCTAATGAGAAAAGCAATCTATGAAGACATAATTAAGTCAACAGTGTTGAAATGAGATGATATGGATTACCCTAGAAAATCTCAATTCCATAATCATAACCAACCAGATGTGGTTATTTTATAACCTTTGCCATTATTAGAAACACAAAGACCTTAGGTGCACAGAAAAGAGGAACCACGAGCTCAAATGTAGGGTCATAACCACAAGCCAATGTTGGAAGCAAATGAAAGAAGAAAAACAGAAAATGAAAGAAGCAAGGAAGTATTCACTTACAACTTTGGAAGAAGCATGGTACTTCTGACACCTCTGTTTAGGGGCCAGATATGGAGTGAGTGGAAGGGTGGAACCCAGGTAAATCAGATCAGTCACTTTAAATCTCACCCATGGCAGGGTAATCCATCAGACAGGAAACCAGCAAATAGATGATAAAAAAAATGGAGTGAGAAATGGTAGCAGAAAAAAAGGAGAGTCCCTAGCAAACTTCCCTCCCCTAACCCATATTCCTCTCTCTCCCTGATTTCTCTCTCTTTTCACATATTCCACATTGGCTGCAGAATTATGTTGGGCATATTCACCCAGAGAGACCCTATTATAGGCAGTGCTATTGGTGTAGGCAGGCAGACGGGGGTGGGGGCGTAGCAATGTAACTTTAGCCCTAAGACTGTCCAGAGTCATCTTTTGGAACCAGGAACCAGACCTTTACATTCAGTAAACTTTGAGGAAACTGGATCAACCTTTCTCTGTCCATCCCTTAATCCAGTTTTATTCCAGGACAGAAGATCCAGCAGAAAAAGAGATGAAGAACTGGAGATTTTCAAAGAACACCACTCCCCAAAATCTACTCCCCTTGGCAACGGCCCTAGCAATGGACTTTAACTTAGGCTTAAGCCCATATGGGAGTAACTTGGGAAGACGTCTATGAAAGCCGTCCTGACCGGAAGGACGGGCACATATTCTGCCTGAGCCCATGTCTGAGTAAGCCCTTGTGGCCGAGCACATGTGGTACCAGAGCTCATGTGTCACGTGTGTCTCCCCCTTTGAGATGTGTACTCTCTCTCACTCTCCCTCCTTCCCCATCCTAAAACCTCCATAGTAAGATTTGTTTTACCTCATTGCTCATCTTTTTCTGAAAATTCTTTTTCTGTGAGGAAGACAAGAATTCTGAGAAAACCCTAGGTAAAGCCTAGGACAGACTTTCCTTTCCTGCAAGAGAGAATCTTTGCTCCAGCCTGAGACCGTGGCTCCCTTAGAAATCTCGGGTGGTGGGGATCAACTCTGATGCCTAGAGGTCAAGTGGACCTACAGAAAAACATTTGTCAAGCCTAGAGAACCTGGAAAGCTACCAAGATTAACCCTCCCACAAGGCAGAGCTTGGCAAACTGTCTGTCGTGTATTCGATAGCCAAAACCAGTAAAAACAATGGATCTCATCCCCTGACCCTTAAAGAGCCCTAAACACGGCAATGCTAAGAAGGATGAGCAAGGAGAGGCTGATAAAATCTCAAGGACAAACTAGGCTGCCAAAATGAAGACTAAAGGACTAAAATGACTGTCTGTACTTTCAATGCACAGACACAGGCATAGGAAGCATATATCAAGCACCAGCTGGTGCAAGCGTGAAAGATCAAGCTTGATATCATTGGTCTGACCAAGACAAGAAAGCGTCAATCACATATAGCTGTTTTTGACACCAGAGAAGAACTGTTTCTCGGAACATGTGACGAAAGAGGCGTCAGTGGCGTCAGTGTCCTCGTCAACACAAACCTGGCCCTGAGAATTGATTCATTTGCCTACCTAACAAACCAAATCGGGTGATTACATGAACCCAACAGCAAAGGAAAAATCTATGTTCACACAAACTGTCTAAGGTGTATTCATGCAAAATTACAGCAGAAAAATGCAAAATGTGTTTCACCTAGTGAAGGGACATATTACTGAGGCACACGATAACTTGGAAAGATTTTTAGGGACTGTTTTTTTTCCCTGAGCACATAAATCAGTTTCAAAAGGTCACAACTGTAGGATTGCATTTCTGTAATTTTTTTTTAAAAGCAAACACATAGATGAAAGCAGATTATCAGATTCCAGGAGTCAGGAGTAGATGGATAAGAGGGCAATGGACATACAATAAAATGTACCACAGGAAATAGTTTTGTGATGACACAGCAGTTCTGTATCTTGATTACCGTGGAATTCACAGAAACTGAGACACGTGACCATGAAGCATTGAACACCTATTGCATCACTATCAAACCCCTGGTTGTGACAACATACGTGGCTATAAGCAAGGTCGGCAGCTGGAGAATCAAGGAAATAGTCCGGCCATTTTTTTCCTATTACAGGCAAGTTCCTTTTTTTATTTATTTATTTTTATTATTAATCTGAACCATTTTTGCAATTTCATTTACTAACTCTTTGTGAATCAAGATAAATTAATTGAACCAAACATACTTCAAAAGATGCCAGGAAGAAGAAGGAAAAGAACCTGTGTTCAGGGGAGAAAACATGAGCTTGAAGAGCAAAGCAGAAAGCATAGACAGAGAAATGAGTGGATGTGCTTGACAGGGTCAGAGGCAAGCTAAGTACAAGTCACTCAAGAGAGACACATGTTCAACATAATCTTCTCCATGTCCATCCATTTATAGGCAAAGGAGAGAGACAGATACAGAATGACTGCATTTATTTGCATGGCATAAATATATATGTACATATTATGATACCAATATCCAAGGTCAAGTGAAGCATATATCGGAGGTCTTGTCAAGGTGGAAATTATCACAAACGTGTGGGAGTCAGAGTTTAGGAAAGACAGAAAAATGGAACAGGGTGCTAATAATAGTCGAGGGTACTAATGCCAACCTAGAACTGAGCATTAAATAGAGGCAAAAGGATTCACATGACAACCTTTTAATGTATGTTCTGTAATCCATAGTCTGGAAGGGAAGGAAAAGAGAAAGAGAGAGAAAGGCAAAGAAATAAAGAACCTGCCATGGAGCAGGGCTGGGGAAGGGGGGGGGAACCGGGGATGTTGTTGGTGGGGAGATGGGCACTGGTGGAGGGACAGGTGCTGAAACACTGTATGACCAAAACCCAAACATGAACTTTTTAATTGTATATCTTTTTATTTGTATGGAGATGGGCACTGGTGGAGGGATGGGTGCTGAAACACTGTATGACCAAAATCCAAACATGAACTTTTTAATTGTATATCTCACGGTGGTATAATAAAATACTTAAAAAAAGAGAGACACATGTTCGAGAGAAAACACCCTCTAGAAAGTCAGCCTGTAATAGAATATTAAAAATATCAGGGATCAGAGAGATAGTCCAGTCGGTAGGGAATTTGCCTAGCACTTGACCAACCTGGGTTTGATCCCCAGCATCCCATATGGTTCTCTGAACACTACCAGGAGTAATTCCTGAGTGCAGAACCAGGAGTAACCCCTGAACATATGCCGGGGGTGACAAAAAGCAAATATGTCTATATATCTATATCTATGTCTAACATATGTAATATATCACTTGATCACTTGAATCTCGTTATTCATCAATTTGCTTGAGTGGGCGCCAGTAACATTTCCATTGGACCCTATCACATGCCAATGTAGCCCAATGACATCTGGTTGATTCAGGAATATGAAGAGCCTCAAACCGTTCCTTCAGGGTCTTTACAAGGAAGTCTGACCATCTTGTAGGTGGGCGGCCACGTGATCTTTTGATATCCCGTGGGATCCAGTCGGTAATGGCTCTAGTCCAGCGGTTGTCTCCAAATCGCATTATATGTCCAGCCCATCTGATTTTCGATGCCTTGGCAAGCGAGACAGCGTCCCTGATTCTGGAATAGCGACGGAGGTCAGAACTCCGGATTCCTTCTCTCACTTGAGTGATGCGTGATATTCCAAGCATAGCATGGAATGCCTTCAAAGGCATGGAAGAAATAGATAAAAGAACAAAGAACCTCTGGCTCCGGGCACATCTCTTTGACTCCACCGTTCTCCCTGCATTAACATACGCCTCAGAGACCTGGGCCCTACGAAAGCAGGATGAGAATGCTATTCGGGTCTCCCAGAGAGGAATGTAATATATATATATATATATATATATATATATCGCTATATATTTTTTATGTTGTGGAATTTAAACCTCTGGCATATGTTTCCCCAACTTTTAAAAAATTATAATTAGGGACATGGAATTTGATATATCTATAAATTTCCTAGAGAAATATTCTTATTTGTTCATAAAGACACACTAGAAAAATGATTTATTATAGTTTTAGAAATTTTATGAAGAGTTTGAATGCAACAACAGAAAATTATTTTAGTGACATATTATTCACCTTTGAGAATGTTACTGTGAAAGAAAATTCAGTCAGATTACATGAAAAAAAAACCCAAGTAAATTGCCTATTTATGTGGGATTATTATGCTTTACATTTTTAATTTTGATAATGCTCTGATATTTTATTGTTATAGTTATTATATAACTAACTGGTATAAATATTAGAGCATCACATTAAAAGGCCCATATTAGTTCTTATTGTGTATGAGAAAGGTTTGCCTGTCCTCTTGACTTAAACTTCCTTAATGGCTATTTAATGGTGTTTCCTAAGCATGGCTCTTTGGCTCAGCAATCCTGCCTTCATCTTGGGGGTAGAGGAGAAAGTGCAGACTATGTTTGAGCAGGATTATGGACCTAGTGATGTCAGGGAATGCCGCCGGGGTCCTCGACAGTGTCAGGACAGAAGTTCTCTTCTACCTCCGAGGATGCCGGGAGAACAGATAAAAACTCACGAGTCCGGTGCAGTTCCAAAAAATGACTTTTAATAGTACAAAAGCTCTTCCACAGCACTCCAATATAATGAACAAACTTTAGCTTTGGTCCGAACTTAAGACCATACAAAAGAGTCTAAGTCTCCCACCAAAGAGAGTGAGGATCTCACTGAGCTGAGTCCTACCCAGAAGAAGCAAAAGGCCAAAGAGCAAAAAGCCAAAAGCCAAAAGCCAAAGGCCCAAAAGGCAAAAGTGAAGGGGCCTCAGGTCAGCCCCCTTATACACACCAAAGTAATCCAATCGGGAGTGTCATGTCAACAAAGAACTCTAAACAGAGTGTAGTGCCACACCATATTCCAGGTATAAACAAAGGTTATGCCAAGATCTAATCCTTTCTACCAAGATTATCTCTTATGTAAAACACTGGAGAGAGAGAGAGAGGGCTGATGTAAAGTAATACATCTTAACTTCATGAGCTTCATGTAATCTAGATGGTACCCACAGGTCCTTCTTATTATTATCTGCACCAGGGTGATTCTGAGTATCTTGGTCTCGTGTACTGAAAGGGTCACACTCGCCTGCTTAGAGCAAACACGTTATGATCCTTCCTATAGTCTCAGCGTAGCCAGGGTGGTAGTCTCCTGGCAAATTCTAACTGGCCCACGTTGGGTGCAGTGGGTATAAAGATAAGCTGTGCCCAATCTAGAAAACATAGAAGTCTTATTAGTTGTATAAGTCAGAAGTTATTCAATCAAGGTGACTTCTGTAACTGCCACACCCTCTAGCAGTGTTTACATAGAAGAGAGGTCTCATTAGATGAACCTTAGCTTAAATCGATTAAGCTGGGAATGGGCAAAACAAAACTCCCAGGATAGCTAAACCTGTCCTCCAACATAGTCACATCTAGCAATGTGGGCCTCAATGAAGTTTGTTTTACTTTTCTTACCTGGATGAGCTGAACAAGAACTTCAAGGATTTCTCTCCCTCTGAGTGTGTTTGTTCAGCCACTGAAATAATGAAGAGTATAGGTGTTATGCTGGAGTTCCTTCTGGCTCAGCGTCCTGACCATCTAGGCTTCTAGGCTTGTGCCAGGGAAATCCAAGTCCCAAACTGGAGGAGGGTTAGCCAGTGCCAGGGAAACTCACATTCCCCAGCGATTAGCATGGCTCAAAGATCATGCCTGTGTCCCTGGTTTGAGATTAGGAAGACCGATATCTGTAGTGTCTGTGAAGTTTACGGTTCCATCTCTGTGTTAGCCTGTAGAAACCCCACGACGCCTCGTGACACTTAGTCCCATTAAGCTCGTGCAGACCATGGCTTTCACCTTCTTTCCGTCTGATGACCTGCAATTCGGTGTAGCCTTTCTGCCGCTACGTAAACTTTATCCTCCCCAGTAAACTTTGTCATATGACTATGAATCTATGGCATATTGTGAGCACGGATCTTAGTGCACCCTTTGCCCTAGGTGCAGGAAAACATTCCACATTCCCAGGGTTCAGCAGCCACTGGCCAGCTATAGTGTTCCATAGAAACTTGAGGGCATTCATAACCCAGCATGTGTTATGGAGGAGTCCTCATGTATAGTTAGATACCTTAAATGTTTCAGTGTTTATTCAATTTTATTGGTTTAATCACATAGTCAAATTAAGCCACAGGTATAATTATTTGCAAGTAACCCAGGTAAGATACTCCTTGAATATTTGGCTTACAATTCTGAACTGCAAGGTCAAATGAGGGAGATAAACAAACATTTTATTGTTCTCTGAAGATATGGTGCACATAGCTGATCACACTTGAGCAGGATATTTACTACAGGGAATAGCTTTAATGGGAAATGGAAAAAATTCATTTTTCTCTTTTATTGTATGAGAAACTTTTTTCCTGTGCTAAAAAAAACATAGGAATTTAACAATCAGAAAAATTGTTTTTAATACTATCAGTCAGAATTAGAAAAATATCCTCACTGAAATTGCGTCAAATCCTTATTTTAAAAGATTTTAATAGGATGAGAAAATATATCAGAGTCTTTCATTTAAACGAAAGACTATATATAAAAAAGTATGATTGCTTCCATATAGTAATGAGCACATTTGGAAGAGCACAGTTCAACCTACGGAAGGTTAGTTTATGCTTTAATCAAATGTGACTTTACATTGACATTTTCTGCTCGAGAACATAGGAAAGAAAGGCAATTACAAGTTTTCGATTGAAGTTGCTGGTTTCCTAAGGTCAAAATGAAGGCATATGAGAAAAAAATAGATATAGAAGTAAGTACTTCCTAAAAGTTTGTATATAATCACACACATATATAGATGAATTTATAATGAGAGTATAAAAATAATTACTTATAAATTAAGATCTTTTTTAAAATTTTGAACTACTACAGATTAAACAGAAAGAAAAGACTTAAAAGAAACTAATAAGCATTACTATGTGAGCAAAACTACAAATGTACCAATGTATTTGGGCTACAGATAGAAAAATTTATTAGCAAACATGCCGTTAATTTTTAACTATGTAAGAAGTCATCACTTTGCTATTTTAAATATGTGTGCAAGAAAAGATTTAAAATTGCATTTCTGATCTTGGATTCCAGAACTAAGCATTCTATGATAATACATGACATTTTTTTTCTACAGTTAAAGACATGCACCAAGCAAATATAGTAAAAATTCTGAAGCCTTGGTTATCTTTTATTTTTCATTCTATAAACCAAAAATAGAAAGAGGCACTAGGGCTACCTCATTAGATTACTATTTAGAAACGTTTTCAAAAAATTAGGGAAGCAAATGTATTATTAGACACCGCAGAGCAATACCATTTTTTCATTCTTGACTAATTTAAAATCATTGTGACCTTTTCAAAGGTGGTGACATTTCCAATGTTCATAGAAAGATTGAAGAAAGAAAAATTTATCTTACACTAAAGCAGAGCACATCTGGATAAAAATCTGTAAATTTCCTTCCTTTTTTTAAGCATCTGCCACATTTAGTTATTTTGCTATGGTGGTTGCTAAGTCATGTGCTGATGTAGGAAGGAGACATAGCCAATAAGTGTCAGAGATGCTCCTAACCTGCTTTTTGACAAACATCCTTTATTAAAAGCATGAGGAAATGTCTATGCCAGCATAGAGATTAGTCACTAGCAGGGGAAATAGTCAACTCCCTGGAGTGTAGTGGGGGGCTGTGCTCTGATTAATAGGTTTTATGCTGGAACCAAGTTTCCTTCAGAACTGGAAACTTCTGAGTGTGAGGCAAATATAAGCAGTCAGAGTCCCATGGGTTAGATTTTTCCAGAAGCAACCTCACTGCACTGTTTATATATTTTTCTCTTTGTGTCACATCCAGCAATACTCAGGGGTTACTCCTGGCTCTACACTCAGGATTTACTCCCGGCTGCACTCCAGGGGACCATACGGGATGCCGGGGAATAACCCAGGTCGGCCCGTGCAAGGCAAACACCCTACCAGTTGTGCTATTGTTCCGGCGCCTCCACTGTTATCTTGAAGCCCGCTATGTACTTCATCTTTTTCCTTAGGGTTGCCCAAGACTCGCTGTGGTTCATTATGTCTTCTCTATCTGCCAGACTGCTGACATGCCTACAACCTCTCACACACCGGCAACCACACACTCCCTCCCATTCACAGGAACACACTCCTTTTTATCCCTGCCTTCAGAAAACCTCAGACTCCTTAAAGTTCAAAAATTTCTTGCAATTGAATAATCCCAAGAACTTTTCTTCAATATTGTGCTATCTGTTGATTATCTATTCCCAGAATGTCCATGCTACGTATTTGTACTATTTTCCCGACAGCATTGGAAAGTGAATGGAACCAGCAATGTTGGAATGTGTGGGAGACAGCTTGACCAATATATATATATATATATATATATATATATGTATATATAAGTATATATGTATATATATGTATTTATATATATATACATACATGATGATTTATTATCCTCCAAACCTCTGAGATCTTATTAGTTATACATTATGAGAGCAAGGAAATTAAGTCTGACGGTCAAGTGCCCTAAGTAACAGAACACCTTCCTTGTAAATTAAGGCCGTATGTTTTATCCTTGTTACCTACCTGTGTACAAACTACATCTCTGGTGTGCTGCCTATACAATGAAAAGAGATCCCAGTGGCTGCCAGTACCAATGGGTGTTCACCCAATGTTAATAAACAAAACGAAGTCAAACTTAATCTTTTACCCTATGCAATGTTGTGTTCAGATTAATGATCCATTAATCTGCAATGGTTTTCTGTCACTTATTTGAATTTGAAGGCAGAAAAAAAATATAACACTAACCTAAGACAGCAAAGAAAGATAATATAATAGTCTTATATAAGAAAAAATTTAATAAGTTTCTTTGCTTTTTTCAGAATAATGACCTTTAAGAAATTTTGAAAAACGTATCCAAATTTATAAAATAAGAGACCCTACCCTTATATCTGACACGAGTTCAATGGATGAAGAAATATTGGATTTTTCAAGTCTAACTGTCTCAGGACTAAATTCTTCATGGTAAGTTCCATTTTCTCTCTCTGCAGAATTATTTGTAAGCAAGAAGCTGTACCATGTACATCAGCCCAAATGGGTTCTTTGACTATAGTAGAGCATCTTCAGGACATATTCTCACCCTCATTTTATGCCTTGGATTTTCTTTGAAACCCAGTTGAAATTTATAAACTTCCTTAAGACTTTTGGGTTCATGAAATCCTATGGTTGAATATCTAATTTCTAGCTCTTTTTTTAGAAAATTTTTTTCTAGTTTTCCCAGAATTATTTTTCTAAGTTAGTTTTAATCTTTTCCTTTTAAATGTGCACTCATCCGAATCTCTCCCTATATTAATTCCTTGATTCAGTAAAGTCTAGATTAAAATAATCTATCTATCTATCTATCTATCTATCTATCTATCTATCTATCTATCTATCTATCTATCTATCTATCTATCTATCTATCTATCTATCTATCTATCTATCTATCTATCTATCTATCTATCTATCTATCTATCTATCTATCTATCTATCTATCTATCTATCTATCTATCTATCTATCTATCTATCCATCCATCCATCCATCTATCCATCCATCTATCTATCTATCATCTATCTATCTATCTATCTATCTATCTATCTATCTATCTATCTATCTATCTATCTATCTATCTATCTATCTATCTATCTATCCATCTATCTATCCATCCATCCATCCATCTATCTATCTATCATCTATCTATTTATCTATCTATCTATCTATCTATCTATCTATCTATCTATCTATCTATCTATCTATCTATCTATCTATCATCTATCTATCTATCTCTCTATCTATCTATCTATCTATCAATCTATCTAGATATATGGGCCTCCATACATATGGAGCTACTTCAGCTCTAGTGCCGTGGAGAGAGAGAAGGTATGTGTGGCATCCTATGCCCTGAGCTCAGTGACTGGCACTTAGGATCTCCTGAGCACTGTTGGGTATGGCCTGGGACAACTCTGAGAAATCTGTGTTGACTCAGAGAGTCTCTGACACAGCAGAGCATTCGCAGAATATCCTTAGGCCAGAGAGTTGAAATGCCCGTTAGTTGACTGAGGAGCCCCCTGCTCCTAAGCCTTCTGAACACAGTTATAGAGGTGTCCTCTAAAACAAAATAAAAATGTACAAAAGTAATATAATAGGTTCATATCTTGATTCTGCCAATTAACTGGTCTATGTATGTGTGTATGTGTGTGTGTATTTAATTTCCAACACCACTTACTTCATGGCACTGAAAGGCAACACTTGAAGAACTTCTGCTTGATGGTGTTCCTTAGCACAAGGAACACCATCAAGGAACAATTGATGGTGTTCCTTGTGCTCAGGACACAGACCACAAGAACGTTTATTAAATGTAGCTTCTATGAACCATAAAAACCTTTCTCATAGTTATTTTTTACATAGAAAAAGAGCTGTGAAGTGTATGATTTGACAGCTTTGATCAGAATAATCTTGATTCAATGAACATGGTTAAATACCGTAGGTGCACGATGCACAGTAATGTATGTGCAGGGATGTCAGCCGAGCCTGCAATGCTCCACAATGAGTTTGTCAATGACTTATTTAGCAC
Organism: Cryptotis parvus; assembly: GCA_021461705.1. Lineage (NCBI taxonomy): Eukaryota > Metazoa > Chordata > Mammalia > Eulipotyphla > Soricidae > Cryptotis > Cryptotis parvus. Next base: position 130,220 of record JAJIBD010026051.1, on the reverse strand, counting down.
ATCTGTAGCACACAATAATTTGCATGAAGGGATACAGTAGAGATGAGGAAGTGTCAGAAAGACAGTTGGGGGCGGTTTCTGACACAGTGTGCACTATGGGATTTCTCACTGACAGCAGAGAACGTTAATGGTCATAGGAAAACTCAGGTCTGAAGATCCCACAGAGCAAAGAGAGAAGAGCACAGACTTCAGGTTATAAAGGCAGGTCTAGACCGTGTCTTGTAGAAGCACAAAGAGTCTTTTCCTGTCAAACTGGAACAATTCCAGATGCCGAGATGAAAAGTTTCTGAAAATAATTAACTTTAATGAATACATTTTTTCTATTCCTGAATAGACTTGGGAATTAGACATGCTCGTTAATGGTATGTTGGGAGCAAGGGAAGTTGGAGAAACGTATACTTAGAAGAGCAGGCTGGATGCTAAGATAAAATAAAATTGGCCTAGATCAGGAAAACTTTTTTTAGTTGCATTGTTTAGAAGTTATCATGAGAAGCTCAAAGAGGATCAACTGGGAGGTTCTATTAAATTCATCAGAATAACATTATTTATAGCATATATTTAGGTCTAAATCAATTATGGTTATTCACATTTTAAGCTTTCACAACAGAATTGGTGCCAAATATTTCACAACAAATTCTATCTAATATTCATAAGGCCCACATTAAAGAGCCCTCTTCAGAGTAACTGCTTCGTACATATTTGACAGAAGGAAAGTACACTGGAAAAAATGTTTAATGTTCTTTCCCTTATTCATATAGTCCCCCAGTAAATGATATTCTCTGGAGCAATCGCATGCATATTTGATGTGTGAAAAGGTGCAGTAGAAACTAATATGCTATTGATTAGTAGTTACTGGTAGCATAATCAGTTAAGACACATTTCATGTGTCTCATGCATGATGTACTGCATTCGTACCATAACATAAACGAGGGAAAATATTACTTAGAAATTCAAGTAAGATAAAATTAATTTACAGTATAGCAAAGCATTTATTCATAATTCCAAAGGATTTGTTTACAAGAAAATTCATTTATAAGTGGATGCCACACTTCAACATTATTGAAAGGTCAGCTACATATGTGAGGAGATTACATATTATCCAACTACATGAAAATACCGGCAGCTAGAATGGACTGATTGAGCTAATCAGCATCATTCCACAAGTTTTCTCCTGTAAAATATAATATTGTGTGAGTGAACCACATTTTAACCCTTGGCCTGAAAAGTGCTAGTCCCTACTACCAAATTGTTGTGTTTACTGTCTATTAACTAAAATAAGAATATGTTTAAAGAAACCATTTAAAGAGATTTTGATAAAAAAAAATCAACCTGTAGCTAAGGATAGTACTGAAATTCTAAAAAGTCTCCCTGTCATCCTTTAGAGCAAAATTACATTTAATTTTCATCTTCTTAGTTGTAGAGAATACCAAGATTTCATAGGCTACATTTGTTTGTTTGGTTTTCAGGCCACACTATACAGTGCTCAAGGCCTATTCCTGGCTCTTCATTCAGATGTAGCTACTGGCAGTGACTGGAGGACCATATGTGTCTGCAGGAGCCAGCCGCATACAACGCAAATGTCCTACCCACTGTATTATCTCTCAGACCCCTCATAGTGTACTTTTAAAAATCTGACACATAACTTTCTGATGAGAAGGAAACTGTGGAAATGGCAGACTCATTTGTTCATTTACAAATGTGTCTTGAGTCCCTGTTGAATGACAGGGCAGAGAGGTTTCAGAGAAGAACAGACAGGAGGACTTGGAAGGAAGAGAGCAACATGTTCATTACAACAAGGGCTGCAATTAGGGATTCACTGTTGGGATAGGAACATCTGCCTCTCTCTCCTGATATAGGACTAAAGGCAGCGGAAGTTCACCTGTGACAAGGCTCCTCTACTCCACTTCATGGTTGAGAGAAATGAATCTATGGCAAGAGAAAAGGCTATTTCTTGAAGGACAGGTATGGTGCATAGGTAAAGGGAGAGAGGCATGAGGAAATATTAGAGATAAAGCAAACAACTCTGACAGAAGGTACCAGAAAAATGACTGCAGAGGACATGGTTATTGAAAAGAGACAGAATTTAAAGGGATTATTTGGAAAGGACAAACTGGCAACCTGGTTAGCTAGGGGAGAAGACAAAGGCCGCCTGCTATGAAGAGGAAGATGGAATGAGGCTGGAGCAGCGGAGCCCAAAGAGCATAAATTGCTGCTCGGAACACCCAAAGGTCAGAACACCCAAAGGTCTGGCTCTCAGAGGTCTTTTCTCTGAGCGGTAGGTGTTGGTGTTGGAGGAGATTGATGACTCCACTCAAAGGTTTGGGGATGTCATGGGAGGAAGACCAGGAGTGGAAGAGATGGCTCGAGTCCAGCAGGAAAAGAATTAAGGAGTCTCAGCTACAGGAAAAGAACAGGCTAATTCTGTCTGGTCTCACAGAGGGCTTGACGGCTTTGCTGTGAGAGGGAAGTAGGGCAAAAGGTGATCATGGGAGCAAAGGGATTCTCAGGCGTGATGAGAGATGGCTAAACAATTGAAAGGCATTTGCCGACAAAAGCGGTGTAGTTTGCACCTATCAGGATTTGGGCATTTATTTATACAGACAAAATATGTCATTGACTTCAGATGTTCAATTTTTTAAATAATCATTTCATTGATGCTAAAGTGAGTATCTGAAAAACAAAGGGTATAAGTTCTTGGTTATAGGAAAGTAATGCAACTTAAGAAGATGATAGGCAAAAGATAGAAATAGCTATTTTGAGAGGAGTGGTAGAAATGTCTGTGAAGATGAATCCCAATTTGAGCTTAATACGACACAGCATTTGTTCCTGTTCTTCCACAGAAATGATTTTATGTGCTTTATATGCGCTTTTATTATATGTTCCAGAAGAGGTTTCTAAAATTCAAATACTCTACTTGGGAATCCACATGCCAGGTATAGCTATTTAACATTTGAAAAAAAATCTCTAGAGGTAACATAAACAACTTCAAATTGTTCTATACAAATCATATTCAGAAACCTTCATTCAACGTGGAAAAGTAAGACATTTTCATTGATGAAATAAGTAAAGATGAAGCCATAAATTTGTTTAAGAGGGTTCAGTAAATGGTCCTTACCCTGCCTCATCGAAGAGGGAAAAACATTATAGAAGGTATGTATGGATGAAAGTTTTTCATACTTTTTGAACCATGCATTTGTGAATTTTGGGTTCTCCATATTTTCACCTTTTTATGCATAACCAAAATAAATTATTACCCTAAGAATTTTATGGTTACCATAAATTTAATATTAAGAGATAAAATATAATAAAAGATTCTGTAGTTTTATGATAATTAAAATGCAATTTAAAAATAAGAGTAAGTGGTAGTTATTTCATTGTCTTAAAAGATTCTGACACTTAAAAGTAAAGAGCAAGATGAAAATATATTATGCTTCGTGTATGTTTGATGGAGCCATTCTGTGTCACCAATAACAATGGCATAAGGAAATTAAGTGGAAAAGCCATTGTTGGACTGTCAACGGATGAAAGACTGTGTTACTATCTCCACTAAGTGCAGCTATTAATAATCAAAAGAGGTGAATTCGAATGGTACCCCACAGATAATTGAGAAGATATTAAAAGTTCTTTACCATAATAAGGTGAAAATGCAATTAATTAGTCTACAATGTACTGAACAATGTCATGGTATAAATAATTTAATCTGTTGTCAAAGTAAAGTATTTTTATTCAAATCATTATTCTAATCAGACTTCTCATATTGAAACTTAGGTTAGAAAAAAGCAAGATAAAAATCTATTAAACTATGTAAGTATATTTTCTTCTCCTTTAAAAAGGCCTTTTAGACATGTATAACAATTAGCAAAAGCTAGATTACAGTGTTTAACTAATTTTGATTTTTAAAGTCTACAAATTCAAAGTTCTCTTGCAAGATTCAAACTTATCTGTTTTATAAAAATCTACTCCTTCTAACAATAGTTACTTATAAAATTATTCTTTTCCCTAGGACTTATCAGTCAATAATGCACAAGCCAGTATCCTTCATAAAGTATATATTCTGTTTTAGTTGGTACTTATTTTTCAGTTGTAAATAACTGAAGAGAGTATACCACCCACAAGGCAGAGACTGGTAAGTTATCCCTGTCGGATTGATATGCCAAAAACCAGTAACAATTATAGACCTCACTCCCATGACCTGAAGGAATGGTGTGAGGTTCTTCCTGTTCCTGCATCGAACATATGCCCTTGGCCTACACTAGCATGAGACAGGACATAAGGAAATCTTACTGGTGCCTGCTAGAGCAAATGGATGAACAATGGGAAGATAAGTTATATAAGAAATAATTGAAGACTTAAATAAAATTGGTTTACATTAAAATCATACCTGTTGTCTGAAACTACCTGAAAATACCAGATGGGTAGAAGTCACCCAAGAGAGCACACTCTTCGTCTCTAATTTTGAATTCTTTGCTCACTCCTTATGTATGCAAAAGTCATGTATTGTTAGATATGCACACAATTTTGTCTTAAATCATCTTGGATATCTTGGATAATGGTCACAAGGCAAAAGTCTTTTTCTGAAAGTGGATATTCAAAATGGACATATAAAATGGTACTTCTTAGATCAAAAACCAATCCTTGAGTGAGCCATCCTTGGTCCTTTAAACATGAAGCCAGCAACAGCAACGGCCTGCACTGGGCTGTTTCTGCTTGTGGGGAATGTAATAGGGTAACGTGGAGAGGTGGCAGAATCAGACAGACAGACAGACAGTCAGACAGACAAACAGACAGACAGACAGATAGACAGACAGTGATGATGCATACACAAAATGGTCACACAAGGAAATACCACTACAATTATCAGAAAATCATGTACTATGTGCCTCAATTATTTTCTTTTGGAATAGAAGTAAGAAATTAATCAATCTTAACATATAATTAGCAGCTAAATCCCAAGAAAAATGATGTACTACATGACTCAATTATTTTCCTTAGAAGATATTAACCAAATTTTCAATATCTTGTTGCCTATTTGAAGTCAAAATGTGTATGTTTACACATAGATTCAAGAAATGTGTGAAATAGTGTTATAGCTAAGAATGCTGTCATGTATGTATACATATATTTTCCCCAAACTGGAAATTTGTATAATCATACAAGAAGACCTTCCCTAAAGAAAGCCCCTAGGAGATAACCGAACTGACTCTGGAAAACATCAGGTGGACATTTATTTTGGGGGCTGAAATCTCCAAGTTTTCTCAAGTCCAGTTGGACTTCCAACATCCCCCACCTCTCATACTTCTGAAAACTCCACCCACACTCTTCCACACCTGTCCTGTAAGCTCATCTACCAGCCTTGTTCCAGAGACTCATAAATAAATCTCTATAACTCAACTAGCTGCAAACATTTCTTAGGTACTCTATCCCAGCTGAGCCCTCTGGGGTGAACTCAGGTGTGTGGCAGGCCAATTTCCCACCCGATGATTGCCCCAATTCACACCCCAATAGCCATGAGCAAGTCGCCAGTTGGGTTATCCAGTTAATATTGTGGGTCTCCTGGAGCATTCGTGACTGTGCCATCTCCAAACTACAATGCTAACATTTCAGAAGGAGCAACCATACTGATGGGCATGTAATGCAGAAGCTTTCTAATTTCTACTAACATAAACATCAACAGAGAAGGCATAACTTGCAACACGAGCTTAGTAAACCCTCAGATGATTTAAGGTCCCCAGAGTGAAAATTTTTCAATAGTCTTCCTTTATTAAAACATTTTGATCATTCTATAGACCCAAATTATTGAGTATATTCAATTTCAGAGACAGGTTAGTAAAATGAGACAAAAATGGACTGATTCATAATTAGCTTATTAATCTTAGAACTTAGATGTACCAATCTTACTATATTTGGTAGAATCTTGATTACTTTCTCTGTTTGGCCTGAGTAATTAGATTAGTAACTGTCATACATAGTGTAGCTGTTTAGAAAAGGTTAGGTGACTTCCATTATTTCCAAGCGATAATGCAGTCGTTATGATAAAATGATAAAAAGGTCATTTTTATAATGTTGCTTCATATGCATACTCTCAATCGTGCTCAACTCGGGCAATGTTCACTTTCAGGGGAATAAGGAACTATTTAGATACGTGGTTGTTGCTAGAGTTGGGGAAGCAGCTTTTTCAGATAGTATGGTAAAAATATGCCATGGTGAAGAGTACCCCCAATCCACCTTCCTCTATGCACCGAAATACATTTCTCTGTAACTAAAATATAGGACTGGGCATGAGAACGTCTATTATAAGTAAATAGCAGGTAAAACTTTCTGAAAATAAGGTCTACCATAAATAGAAGCCACATTTTTTAATTAATTTAGTAAAAATACCGATTAACCCTTAATTACAAAATCTCCATTTGCTAATATCTCACTTTCAAAGGATTCAGCTTTGAAATAATTCTTCCTTTCAAATAATCCTTCCTTTCTTCTCCAGTACAAGTGCTCACATCTTTAGTTCATAAATTTTGAATTGATTTATTTTCTTCTTGGTATCTTTATAAGCTATACTGGAACCACTAACCTTGAACATCCTACACACAAGCTCAATCTGTTGAGCTTTCTCTCCTCCCCTCAATGGACTTGTTTTGAACTAGGAGGAACACCCATTTTCTCTATAGTACTGACTAGAAAGCATCATTTTTAAAAAAGGATTCCTTTGTTTCAAAAAATCTCACACATACTTATTTTAGCCATAGTAAGCACTTTATAAACAAAGCTTACCAAGAGATGACCTAAATGCTGAAAATAAAATTTTAAATTCAGAGACAGCTCTAATATTCAAAATGGAAGGTTGCATGTATCAAAGTTCATTTGTCTCACTTAGCTTCACAGCATTATCCTAAGTTCAGTGCTTTGTTTCTTAATACATGGTTATATTCCTCTCTTTTACCCATAATCTTTAAATTTATGACAAATTGGGAAAAAGTCATTTCAGAGTTTCTATAACTCTATTCTCCTAATATAATTTAGATTAAACCTGGAAGTTTACACCCTACCAAGATTTTAGGGATACAGGATAAATGGCAAAAGTAGATGGGTAAGTTGATAGCTAAGTACTGGGTGCTTACCAAATATTTATAACTTGTCTTGTCACTTTGCTTCACGTTATTCATCTATTTGCTTGAGCAGGCACCAGTAACGTCTCCATTCGTTGGGAATGAGGTCCATTATTGTTACTGTCTTTGGCATACTGAACACACCACGGAGAGCTTGCCAGGCTCTGCAGTGGCTCTGGACTCATCCCAGGGGGCCCAGTTTTTTTCTATGTCAGACCTTCAACCATCTAGGGTCCACCGGGCAGAGCCCTGGGTGTAGATGTAAAGAACCTTGAGTTCTGTCTGCCACCTGCTGATGCAGACCGGCACTACAGCCACACCTGCAACACCTTTATGGGCAGGTATCAAATATTTATAATATTTGAATGTTTACCTAGATACTTAACAATACAATGTATTATTTAAAATTAATATGTAGAAAATTGTTAAAATCATGATTATATTTATCAACTATTGTACAGTTCTATAGATACCATAGTGGAGGTCCAAGATTACTTTTGTTCAAATTCTAAATCAATTTAACATTACATGTCAGAAAGATAAATAGAATGATAGTCAATTAATAGCAGAAAATTTTTTAATGTGCTGAAGAGAGGATTTATTCAAAATCATTGATAAAGGGAGAGAGATTGAAATCAACTCCCTTGAGACTCAAGGCTATTTTATAAGGATATTAGGGTCAGAGTCTGGGGAATGAGGTTACTGGTAAAACACTGACCACTATATTTTTGAATAGAGTTTAAGGACTGAATCATTCTTTTTAGTCTGCAAATGTTAATCTCAATGAAGAGGTCATCTCTATTTGGTAATTGGTACCTAATTTCTCACATTCACTGGGCAAAAGGTCTTTATCATCCTTGATTATTGCATTTAAAAAGATGTCTCAAGGACACTTGAGACACTTTCTGAGCTATAAAATTATTAAGTTTAAAAGGATAACATGTATACATATATAAAGGATATATATATCTCCTAATAATATATATATAATATATATATTATATATACATTTTAAAGGCTTAGAAAGTATCCTTTATGCTTCCTGATTCTAGTTCTCTGTAGCAAGCCGATGTTTCTGTAGCAAGCCGATGCCCCTGGCTCTACTGGCGTGAGACTAGACATATGGAGATATTACTGGTGCCCGCTCTAGGAAATAGATGATCAACGGGAAGATCGTGATCGTGGATCGTGATCGTGATTCTAGTTCTCAAAGGAATTAAGGCCAGAGTTCTAGAATCAGAAAAGCCTGCCTAAAAGGTTACTCAAATTGGAGGAATTTAAAGTCCTTGGAAATCAATAAATCACAATTGTGTGGTGGCAAAAATCAGAAAAAGATGAGCTCTCCCTTTGATCTGCACCTAGTGCAAAAGATTCTAGATACTATGTCTTCATCTTTTTCATCAAGATGTGGAGACTGTACGCTAATCCTTTGAATATTGACTAATCTTGACTGCTTTTGACCAATAGAGTAGGGTAGAACTATGTAGTCCCCAGATAGACCCCAGGAAACTTGGCTTGCTTTCACTTGTTTGTCCTTAATCCACTGTATCACTTGTGGCAATTAGGCCAGTCTAACCTTCGATGGGACAGTGGTCCTTGTGCAGATCAAGCTTACCAGTTACCTCCACAGCTTTAGTAGCAGTTGGGTTTTGCTGATTTGTGAACTCACTAAAAGCTTGTTCACCAAACATGCTTTGCATTTGTTACTCAACCTATTCTGTTTATACTTTCTCATGCTTCTCACCCGTAGCTTTCAAAGTATGCTCTACAGGGAGACAAAAGATGAGACGTTTCTTGAATAATTAACACTTGAACTTTTTAATGTGAATCAATTGTATCCATTAGCACAGTGTTTTTCACTTGCCATCCAGACAGAAAATAAATGCAATGTTGTAACCTCTTGCAATTTTTTATCTCCAACCGTAAGACTCACATTTAAAGGAAACAAATTCTAGAATAACTATTAATCCAGAAACATGAATAAGCCAGCAATGACCTAATCAGAAATCACTTTATCAAATGGTGTTACTGGGTAAGTTTCTTGAGCATATTTTATCAAGTCAGTTTATATGTCTTTTTAGCTGAAAGTAAAATTGTATACTGGTGATGGCCTTCTATTTCCAAAATCTATTTTTGAAATTAAACTGTGATAGTCTGGTCTGCTGGGTGGAGTTGTGACGAGAGGCAAGTCCCGATGTGGAGAATGACAGCCCCCATGGAGTCGGGGGGTCGTCTGGCTTGTTGTGAGGCTCTGCTGGGGTGGCATTCCAGGGCTAGAACCCACCATGCCTCCAGTGCCCGACTCCATGGCGGCCGGAATTTTCCACGCCCTGACTTCCTTCTCTTCAGAACTCCACCCAGCAGACCAGACTATCACGGCCGCGGTGTATCAGTAAATGCTTTATTTAGAGGTGACTACAAGAGTATGCCACCCAAGACGGCAAGCCTGGCAAGCTGCTCATGTCGTATTTGATATGCCAAATAACATGTCAAATATGTAACATTTATATTGGGTCATTCTCATGACCTAATATAATGGTTTGAGGCTCTTTATGTTCCTGGAACAAGCGGATGGCTTTGGGTTCTACTAGCATGAGACAGGACATATGGAGATATTACTGGTGCCCGCTCTAGCAAATAGATGATGAACAGGAAGATTGTGATAGTGATAGTGAAATTAAACTAGACTAGACATAAAACACAATATATTTTCTAAAAACAAAACCACAAAAAAGAACAGTTAATTTAAATTTTCACTTGACAATCAGAATGATCTAATCTTTTTCACTTTAAAATTACTTAATCTACTAATCAGTTGTATCACTTGTATCACTTGTCTTCCCTTTGTTCATCATTTTGCTAGAGTGGGCGCCAGTAATGTCTGCATTCATTGGGAATGAGGTCCATTACTGTTACTGTTTTGGGCACATCGAATACACCACGGGTAGCTTGCCAGGCTCTGCCATACCTCTGGGTTCACCCTAGGTGGCCCAGTCTTTTCTGTGTCAGACCATCAACCTTCCAGGGCCCACAGGGCAGAATCCTGAGTGTACACAAATGTGTCTCCTGTCTGCCTCCTACCGATGCAGCCAGGCACCACAACCACACCTGCAATACCACAAGGGGCAGAAATAAAAATAAAATAAAATATGTTAAAAAGAGAAGCAGAAGTTAGAAGACATCAAACATGGCCAGCATGAGGCAGGAGCTGCAGCTGGCGGGATAGGGGGTGGGTTGGGGGGGGCTGGCCCAGGCTGATAAGCAGAAACCCAGGAGGAGAAACACATTAAAAAGACGATGTTAAAATCCAGCTCCACAAAAACAAAGTGAGAGAAATTTCAACAGAGAGACCTCCAGAAGTGACCTCTTCCAATTCCACTCAAACTGCCTATTAATTACTGGTCCAGGAAAATTCAACTGATTCAAATGTGCATGTGTGGGGCAGGGGGAGGAAAGAAAACTTTTTAAGAGGAATAAACACAGAGGGACAGAGATGGAGGACAGACAAGAAAAAGAATGGATGCTAATATGTCCATGAAGTCTGAAAACATTGCTGCACAAAAAATAAAATAAGTAGAATCCAAAAAATATGGCATGGGTTAACACACTTTGAAAAAGTAATTCCAGTTCATATGAAAATACAGAAGAGAAATACAAGCACTGGAAAAGAAATGAACAAAAATGGGGAGAGAGAGAGACAGAGAGAGACCAAGAGACAGACAGACAGAGACAGAGAGACAGAGACAGAGAGAGACAGAGAGAGATAGAGAGAGACAGACATAGAGAGACAGAAACACAGAGAGACAGAGAGATAGAGAGAGACAGAGAGACAGATAGATAGAGACAGAGAGATAGAGAGAGACAGAGACAGAGAGACAGAGAGACAGAGACAGAGAGACATATAGACAGAGACAGATAGACAGAGACAGAGAGACAGATAGACAGAGACAGATAGAGACAGAGAGAGATAGACTGAGAGAGACCGAGACAGGCTGAGAGAGAGACAGAGAGACAGATAGGGAGAGAGAGAAAGAGAGGACATTTGCTTTCCATGCAAACAACTCTAATTCAATTCGCAGCATTGAACGGTTCCCTGGGGATTTCTGAGCACTGAGCCAGGAGTAGCCCCTCAGCAATGCTGGGTATGGGCCCGAACAACAACAACGACAACAGCAGAAAACAGTGACTAAACCAGAGCTAACAAGAGACAGAAAAAAAAGACTACATAAGGAAACCAATGGAGAACAACTGGCCTCCCAGAGGGAGGAGCTGCAAGGGACTTATGAATAGACCATAAGTCCCTGTGTGTATGGCCCCCCTGAAACAAAAGAGCAGAATAAACCTTAATTCCATGTGTAGCATGACCCCTGGTACAAGGAGGCCTGGGCTCAGGAACTGAGAAAGAGCTTATGCATTCAACAGCCGCGGTCCAGACTACTGACTTTATGTTTGGTTTTGGGTGGCCACATCTGGTGGAGGTTAGGTGACCAGGAAGCTCTGGGGCTTGATCCTGGGTCTCCCATATGCAAAGTCTCCACTCTGCCCATCCAGCCATTTCAGTGGTATAAACTGACTAAATGGTCAGAGTTCAAACTCAGGAGCAGTGGTCCAAATAGCAGCAACCCCGGGAAAGAATCGGGTAGTCTTGGAGTTCTCAGCCCAACTCCGGGGTCAGCAGACACTGGGGACAAGACCCACTAGATGGTTCTATGTGAAAATTGGGCCCACGGATCAGTCTAGGATCACTATCCTCTCACTATCACTATCTTCCTGTTCATCATCAATTTGCTCGAGCGGACATCAGTAACATCTCCATATGTCCTGTCTCATGCTAGTAGAGCCAAAGGGCATCTGCTCGCTCCAGGAACATAAAGAGCCTCAAACCATTATATTAGGTCAAGAGAATGACCTAACATAATTGTTACTTGTATTTGGCATATCAAATATGACATGGGCAGCTTGCCAGGCTTGCCGTGCAGGTGGCATACTCTTGTAGTCACCTCTAAATACAGCATTTATTGATCAACTGCATGGCTACAAGTTGCCACACAAGCCGGGCTGGATAGGCTCGTCTACTGGATGGAGTTCTGATGAGAGGGAGGACTGGTTGTAGCAAATGGCAGCCCCGGGGAGTGGGGGGGTCTTCTGGCTTATTGTGAGGCCTTGCTGCGGTGGCGGGCCATGGCTAGAACCTCCATCTCTCCCAGGCACCTCATGAGTGGCTGGGCACAGGGAGAGCCAGTAGCAGCTCTGCCCCATGTCTGTGAGTCTCTGGATCACCATACCTGGGCCGGATTTAAAAAGACTGCTGCAGGGTGGATCTCGATGAGCCGGGCTGTGATAGGCTGGTCTGCTGGGTGGAGTTCTGACAAGCTGGAAGACCGGATGTGGAAAATGGAGTCCCCTCATGAAGTGGGGACTAGTCTGGCTTGTTGTGAGGCCCTGGTTGGGTGGCGGGCCAGGGCTAGAACCTGCCATCCCTCCCGGGCACCTCAAGAGCGGCTGGGTGCAGGGAGAGCCAGTAGCAGCTCTGCCCCACGTCAGTAAGTCTCTGGATCAGCATACCTGGGCCGGATTTAAAAAAAGACTGCTGCAGGGTGGATCTTGATGAGCCGGGCTGTGATAGGCTGGACTGCAGTGTGGAGTTCTGACTAGGTGGAAGTCCGGATGTGAAAAGGAGGCCCCTCATGGAATGGGGGCTCGTCTGGCTTGTTGTGAGGCTCTGCTGGTTTGGCAGGCCAGGGCTAGAACCTGCCATCCCTCCCAGGCACCTCATGAGCGGCTGGGCACAGGGAGAGCCAGTAGCAGCTCTGCCCCCATGTCTGTGAGTCTCTGGGTCAGCATACCTGGGCCAGATTTCAAAAAGGCTGGTCTGCTGGGTGGAGTTCTCACTAGGTGGAAGTCCAGATGTGAAAAAAGGAGGCCCTTCATGGAGTGGGGGCTCATCTGGTTTGTTGTGAGGCTCTGCTGGGATGGTGGGTCAGGGCTATAACCTGCCATCTCTCCCATGCACCTCATGAGCGACTGGACACGGGAGAGCCATTAGCAGCTCTGGCCCATGTCTGTGAGTCTCTGGGTCAGCATACCTGGGCCGGATTTAAAAAAAGACTGCTGCAGGGTGGATCTTGATGAGCTGGGCTGTGCTAGGCTGGTCAGCTGGGTGGAGTTCTTAGGAGTTGGAAGTCCGGATGTGGAAAATGGAGGCCGCTCATGGATTGGGGGCTCATCTGGCTTGTTGTGAGGCTCTGCTGCGGTGGTGGGCCAGGGCTAAAACCTGGCATTCCTCCCGGGCACCTCATGAGTGGCTGGGCACAGGGAGAGCCAGTAGCAGCTCTGCCCCATGTCTGTGAGTCTCTGGATCAGCATACCTGGGCGGATTTAAAGAAGAATCCTGCAGGGTAGATCTCGATGAGCCGGGCTGTGATAGGCTGGTCTGCTGGGTGGAGTTCTGACTAGGTGGAAGTCCGGATGTGGAAAAAAGAGGCCCTTCATGGAGTGGGGGCTCGTCTGGCAAGTTCTGAGGCTCTGTTGGGGTGGCGGGCCAGGGCTAGAACCTGCTATCCCTCCCAGGCACCTCATGAGTGGCTGGGCACAGGGAGAGCCAGTAGCAGCTCTGCCTCATGTCTCATGTCTGTGAGTCTCTCGACAGTGAACACATCTGCTAAATTATAATGTTATCCTTTTCAAACATCAATGAGTATTCACTTGTTATTACATTAAGTTGCTCATTTAAATATAAATGTTCATGACTCCTACATAATGAAACATGTATTTATTTAAAAAAATCACTAACCTTTGAATTACTCAGTGGCAAGAGGCCACTCATGAAAAATCATGATCCTTGGGATGATTTCAGTGGCTTTGTAAGTGTGAGTTCCTAAATTAAGTCTTTGACACAGCCCCACATGCTTGGAGCCTATGGATTGCAATAATAAAATGTGTCTGCTCCCTGGCTACCCACATCCAAATAAATGAAGGCCAGCACTGCACCTAAAAGTGTGTGACTCCCTGTAAGCATGGCTTTGTCTTGGGAATCCCATCAGCTACTCCCAGCAATTAGAACAACCAAGTATATGTGATTTTCAATCATCACAGGCACAGAGATCCCAGCGAAGGGAAGGAGAAGGCACATGCAAACCCATGGGCATGCCTATACACAGACAAGAACTCAGCAAGAACGACAGCAAAGGGAAACGGTACGAGTTAAAAAGTGCAGTGACTGTTCATCCCATGGCGTGCATTTGTACTCCATTCATTCTCTCTCTAGATCCCTAGCACTGCTCAGCTTGTCCTAAATCCAAATAATTTTTTTAAAAAACTGTGTAGATGAAAGCACAATTTATCTCAACTATGATAACAAAGGTTTGCCTTGAAGGCATCAGTGAAATTATTTTTTTCACAGTTTTTTTAACTGAGTCACTATGTGACACACAGTTCCAAAGTGTTTGTTACTGAGTTCAACTATACAATGTTCTAGATGTTCCAACACCTTTACCAGTGCACATTTCCAGATACCAACGATTCGGTTTCTCTACTTTAATATCAGTGCTCAGGACTCCAGGTATCATTTGGGGCTTAAAACAGTTCACTTCTGCTTCCCCCTCCCCTTTTCCTCCTAATCCTGGTTCAACAGTTTGTTTTCGCTTCTCTTTTTTTTTTTTTGGGGGGGTCACACCCGGCGATGCTCAGGGGTTACTCCTGGCTCTGCACTCAGGAATTATTCCTGGTGGTGCCAGAGTCCCATACAGGATGCCAGAGATCAAATCCAGATCAGCCTCATGTAAAGCAAATGCCCTACCCACAGTGCTATTGCTCGGGCACCGCTTGCTTCTTCTCAATTCCTGTGCTACCTGTATATCTCAAGTTAAATATATATTTGAGAGGGTATCTCTTTTATAAATATTTAAAATTAGAAAACCACTGAACACATTTGTATTCTCAGGAAACCAGGTATATTTCAGCTTAGTTTTTGGGGGTGGGCTCTGATTACACTAGACTACTATTTTACATAAAATTTTCAAATAGTTAATTTCATTATTTAATCAAACAGTCAGCCTAAATCATTAGTCTGGTGTTTAGAATTTAAAGGCCTCGTGAGAAAAAGGGAGATATTCTTGAGATAAATTAAAAATAGGGTTTTGTAAAGGAAAGCTACAGTTGATTGGAAGCATCAAATTCATCTATCTATGACAGTTCTATTAAATAAAAAAGATCTTTTAAAATTGCATGAGATTCCATGCTGTCTGCTACTATCAACCTAGAATTCAGTTGTCTCAATGTATCCAAGGAAAATATATTAGCAGGCTTAAGTAAATTGCTTTTTTTTTTTACGTAATGTCAGACAAACATTATTAATAGAGCAAGAAATCTGGCATAAGTGATAACATTAATGCAAAAACAACAATCAGAGGCATTGATCTCTTCAAACTCTTGCAAATGGAAAATCACAAAGTCCTGCTCATTGTTCTTGTGTCATTTTCCTGATTTCTGCAATAGATCATTAAAGTCATGTGAAAGAACAGCCGCAGTTTATCCTAAGCGATATATCATATTGCCCATCTCTCTTAGATTGGATGCTGTACTCTCCTGTCTTGTAATGCAAGATCATCATATATAGAAAGGCAAATTGTCCTTATTTCTTATTGCCAATATACAATGGGGAAATGTTTAGTTTTTATCCTTACTCTGTTATGATGGGACGATCATTTGCATGGAATATTAGCAAACAGTAACACATGAATTAGCCATGCACTCTGAACAGGAAGGTATTCTACATGTGATTATATTCCTGATTACACAACCCAACTTTTTTGAAGTTTGACAATCTAAGCTACTATATGATAGATACTAAGAAGGCTGAGTCTTATTTGTTTGTAGCAGCAAAAAAGATAAATTGGAGTTTAATGACCCTTGCAACATGACATTTTGAAAGACTGATATCTAAACTTAGATGCATTTCATATAATAATAAGATTTTAAAACGTATACAGTTTATGAGTTCAGTTCACTATCACTATCACTATTGTCCCGTTCATCATCGATTAGCTTGAGCAGGCACCAGTAACATCTCCATATGTCCTGTCTCATGTTAGCAGAGCCCAAAGGCATCTGCTTGCTCAAGGAACATAAAAGAGCCTCAAACCATTATATTAAGACATGGGAATGACCTAATATAAATGTTACGGTATTTGGCATATCAAATATGACACGGGTAGCTTGCCAGGCTTACCATGCAGGTGGCATATTGTGTAGTCACCTCTAAATGCAGCATTTATTGATGAACTACGCTGCCACTTTCTGGGCTGTGGATTATTCAAATTCCTAAGTTTAAACTTGGACATAGAAATTGAAATTCATCTTAGATTACTCCTGCCAACAAGAAGTCTTTATTTAACAATCTCTACAGAAAACCAGAGTACTATTTCTGATAGATTAAGAAGAAATTTATCCCACAATTTAATAATCCTTACTATAGACAAATTCACTGTAACTTTCCTCCTAAATCTCAACCATGTAACATTACTTGCTATTACTGTCTATGTCATATCATGTTATTAACTCATTTTGGTTTTTGTGGTCATACCCAGACGTCTTTAGGGGCTGATTCTGACTTTGTCTTCAGGATTCAGTAGGGTGTTGGTCAGGCATTTGTTTCACCTGTAACTTGACTCCAGTACCACCACCTAAGGTACTCTCGAGCACGACCAGAAGTGATTTCTGAACACAATGCCAAGAGCAGTGTTTGAGCACCACCATGAAATTAAGAAAGAAGCGTACATGGATTGTAAAATATGCAAGTACACTGTTAAATTCTCATTCATTTTCATACAATAAACTTTCATTATCTGTATAATCTCAGGCAACTTTATGCTTTTATCAATCTGAGCATATCATTCCAAATTTTTGCTAATGTAATTTTATTTCCTTTTATGTTTAATTTTCTCTTTTTGAATTAGTTAATTTATTTGTATTGAATTACCATGAGTTAGAGAGTTACAGGATATTCATGTTTGAGTTCCAGGATTACGATATTACAAAACCCCCTCTTCACTAGAGTTCACTTCCCTCCACCAATGTCCCAGCTATTTTTCCCCAACCCCTAGCTTATGTCTGTGGCAGATAGGTACATTTTTCTTTCTTTTTTTTCTGTTATTTTTCCTGTGGATAACAATACTGTTGTTGGAAGCAACCCATGGAGCTGACCTCTCGGTAAGGGCTCGGCCATCCCCTGGCCGAGTCAACATTGCTCCAAGGGTTTGCTCTCATGAGCGGGGAGAGACCATGCTGGCTGGACTCGAGTGGAATTTTGGGTCCTGCCCTTTCCTCCGCCTCCATGCCAGGAATTGATTGTAGGGACCCACCCACTCCAGACTCAGCTAATTTGCAACCCCGGAAGAGAACCAGACCCATCCACTTCAGACCCACAGCTGCGCTGCTTGGCCAGCCCCATGTGGAAGCAACCCATGGAGCTGACCTCCCGGTAAGGGGCTCGGCCATCTCCTGGCCGAGTCCAACATTACTCCAAGGTTTGCTCCCATGAGCAGGGGAGAGACCATGCTGGCCGGACTCGAGTGGAGTTTTGGGCCCTGCCCTTTCCTCCGCCTCCATGCCAGTTGCCCCAGAAGAGAGAGACCCACCCACGCCAGACCACATGTCTCTTGGAGCGCAGCTGCAATTAAATTTTGCATAAGGTTCTTCCCAATTTCTTTCACATTTATACATAGTAAACAGTTATAGACATGTTCTAACTGATACCAGTAAGCCTAGCAAGAAGCCAGAGCAAACCACAAATCATGCAGTTAGTCATTCTCAACATCCATAGTTCCTCTCAACATCCATAGTTCCTCAGAGCTCCATCCAAAAGAAAACCTGATCTTCCCCCTTTAAGTTTAATCAGTAAATGCTCTGGTTGAGAGCCTTCTACTGAGACTATACCACCTACACGGTAAAGCCTGGCAAGCTACCATGTTTTATTTACTTTTTATGCTAAAGACTAGAAACTATTATGGACCTCAGTTCCATAACCTGAAGAATGGTTTCGGGCTCCTCCTGTCACTGTAAAAGTAGATGCCCTTGGGTTTCACTTGCTTGTGACAGGACTAATGGAGGTGTTACTAGTGCCCACTCGAGCAAATCGATGAACAATGGGAAGACAGTGATACAGTGACGGGGAACAATACTGTTAGAGATAGTGTATCATCAGTAACTGATTTTATTGCTATTAAAGTATCTCACTTCTCCTTTCAGCACCTGGTTCAGAGTGACCCTATCCTTCTATTATTGCAGTAGTTTTTTCTTCCTTGACCTGTCCCTTTTCCCCACCGCCATTGACAAGTTTCCAAATATGGACCATTTCTCCTGTGTTAGTTTATATTTTCTTTGGGCTTTAGTTGTTCCCCTATGTGTATCTACATTCAGATAGGAATGAGATCATTCTATTTCTGTCTTGCTCCCTCTTGCTCCTTTTCCTCTCTAAATAAATCTGTATATCAGAAAATGACATGATTTCATCTTTTCTTATGGCTAAGTAATATTTCACAGTGTATACATGCCTTCCCAAAGTTTGATTATTCAGTCATCTATTCTTAGGCACTAAGGCTGCTTCTAGATTTTAGCAATTGCAAATGGTGCTGCAATAAATATAGGAGTGCAGATATCTCTTCTGTAGCATGCTTTTGGGCACTTGTGGTATAGTTCCAGGAGCGGGAAGCCTGGGTCATATGGACATGCATTTCCTAGTATTTTTTGGGAATGTCTATTTTACACTCCAAAATTTCTGGATGAGTGGACATTTCCAACAGAAATGAATATCTTATTTTGCTACATCCAAGCAACATTGTTTGTTTGATGAGCATTAGTCTCTGTTAGGTAAGGTGATATCTCATTGTTTTTATTTGGATTTTCTGATTAATTATTGATATTAGCATTTTGTATGAATTTTTTGCCAATTGTATATATTTTTGAGGAAGTTTCTATTCATAACTTCTCTCAAAAAACTTTCATGGAGTTGAGTTTTTACTTGTAGAGTGATACCAATCCTTCATATAACTTGTACTATAGCACACAGCAGCAAAATTAATAATCACTGATGACACATAATCTGCCTTCAAATCATTTTATAAAAGGGAGAAAGCATCATACATAAGAAAACTACTTGTAAAAAATAATTTCTTGGTTGTGCTGCAATGGGTAAATGTTGGATGATACCAGTTCTTAAGTACAGAGGATGAGGAACGAGACCCTCTGGATTGGAATTTTGGCTTCATGCTAACAATATGCTTTTTCCATTTATTTACTTCCGAGTCCCCTCTTCAACTTTGCATGGAACTTTGCCTGAGAGACATTTTACTTTAATTTGAGTCATAAACTATTTTATAGACTTTCCTATGAATTTTGTATGCTATAATCCTTCAAGGTTTAGTATGAATTCTGTTCTTATTGTCTAAATTCTATTATAGATTATATACTGCCTGCAAATAGAAGAAAAATTATGACAAAACTCTTTGACCCATCAGATTAATACCAGCATATCACTTAAACCCTTAATGCCAATCAGCTTTTTTCCCAAGCTAAGTTTTTCTCAGTAAGATATCCTCCTCTAACATGAATCTTACTAGGCCAATGCTGGGTGAAGAGCAATCCATGCTGATTCCAAAGACACACTGACTTTCATGTTTTAGTTTACAGCCTCCCCTTTGATTGCTCTGAAGATAAGAACTGTAGCTTTTCTGCTTTTATATTCCATCTCTCAGAAGGCCAATTCACTATCACTTGGCATGTGTTGTTTATTTTTTATAAGAATTGCAAAGCAGACTGACAAACAACAAACAAAGAGGGGAGACCACTTTATGCAATTGGTGCTCTCCTCGGACTGGCAATATAAATGCTCAAAGTCAATTTTTCAATCAAAAGTAGAAATCACAATAGTTATGTGGCAGTTGTCACATGAGACAAATGAAGCTGACTTCTCGCTCAGTATGGTCTCACCACAAACCCCAGAAGTCAGGTATTAAGGTGTCATCCCTCTTGTATATGCATCATTTTTGGAGAATCCGTTTATGTTCAGAACCATCTGTGATTTTTCAAGCATCCTATAGTGTTGTCATTTTGCTAAAATTACAAGCATGAAAATAATCAATTGATCACATTAAATTAATAAAAGTTAATAAGAACATGTATAAACCTATTTGAATTAGAGTTGGTGATGCTATGCAAAACATATTTGATTTTGAACAAAATAGCATACTATTTAATGCTTTGAAATTTTTTATTTGATGTTTCAGTTAAAGTTATTGTCTTGGAATCAAAATATAACAATAGTATCCTCAGTGTGCATAGGTACATGGATGGAAAATGACTTTATATAGACGAAGAATCAGAAACAAAGAAATGGAACTTAATGTAAAGGGGGAAATGATTCACTAACAATGTAGAAAGCAGCTACCTGCATACAAAAAATACATCAAGAAAACTCGACATAATGCTGCCTTTATTAGAACTGTTAAAAATTCAATGATTTATAACAGTTCTTTAAAACTAATATGTCAGTGATTACGGAAAGACTTTAGATACCAGCATACTGGCAATATTAATCTCCTTCGGTTGGTCCACTAAATTGAAATAAGAAAATAATCAATCAGATAGTTAAAGTAATAAACTCAAGTATTGGGTAAAAACACAGATTAATGATTCAAATGAAAAATATACAGACTTCACACCCTTTAAATCGATTGGAAAATAGTATATTAAAATACATCACCTGTATAGTAATTTTGTGTAAAGGTTTTTCAATTTCCTTGTAGAACAAATAGAGATAACAAAAAGGAAATCAAAGCTTTCCGCAAATATAGAGCAAAAAATTGAATTAAAAACAAGATTCATGAAGAATAGAAACTTATTTTTTTAGAGCCACCCAATTGAAGAAAACATATAAACACAGCGTCAAGGCACACGAGTCTTTACTTTAAAAAATGTGGTTTTATTTTTGTTTAAATGTGATTTTCTAATGAATTGTAATGACATATTCTAGCTCTCTCCAAAGCTAACATTAGATGCAAAGACACACAATTTCAGAAACAGAAAAATGGATGGTCTGAGCCCCTTTCAACTGTTTGACTCATGTCAAATCTATTGCAGAGAATGTCTATATGGTTTTGTCAAACAACCATCCTCAAATAATTTTCTCATCTGAACCATGGGGTACAATAGGTATAGGAGTGACTTTCTCGATTTTACCAATAACTGCACAGTCAGTCGTAGTCTAGCGCCTAGGAGATAATTAAACTTCTATTTACTTGAAGTGTCAGTTCAGTAGAATTTGATTCTCCTTCAACAGTCTAGAATGAATTTCCCCTTGTAAGGACCAAGTGTCGGCCCACTGTAGGAGTAACTTTCTGAAAGTACCATGTTAGTACTCTGCTTTCTGTACCTGGCATCATCCTTAGCTATAATATTTAAATATGAACTAGATAAAATATAAAAATATTAATATTATTTGGGCTAGTGTTGAACACAATCCAGCAGATTTCAGGGACAACTTCTCACTCAGAATTTAGGAGTCATTTCTTGCGTTTGCCAGGGGTCCTGCAGTGCCAGTGTTAAGTGTGAATCTCTTGAAAGTGAACCATTCACTCAGTGCATCGAATTCTGGCCCCAGGAACATTTTAATAAAAGTAATGTGCTAGTATCACTTGTATCACTTGTCTTCCCGTTGTTCATCGATTTGCTCTAGCGGGCACCAGTAATGTCTCCATTCCTTGGGAATGAGGTCCATTGTTGTTACTGTTTTTGGCATATCCAATACACCACGGGTAGCTTGCCAGGCTCTGTCGTGGCTCTGGGTTCATCCGAGGGGCCCAGCCTTTTATCTCACTAATTTTCATCTTATCAGAAAAGCAAGCTTTGGGGCAGGAGTGATAGTAGAGCAAGGAGGGTCTTGCCTTGCACACAGCCAGCCAGGATTTGATCCCCAGCATCCCATTATGGTCCTGAGCACTGCCAGGAATAATTCCTGAGTGCAGTTAGAAGGAACCCCTGAGTACTGCTGGGTGTGACTCAAAAAGAAAATAAAATAAGAAAAAACACTGATTTTATCATATTATAAAACGATATAATGTAATGAAAGAAATTTGAAAAAAAATTATTTAAAGGTCTTATTTCAAGTTCATCAATCCTACTCAGCTGTTTTCATTTTTAATCATTTTAAAGTTATAGTCAACAGAAAAATACTAGTAATTTTATAATAAATGTCCTACAACAACCACCAAAATAAAAGAGAAAAAGAGATAAAGTGATATTGCAGATAGGAGACAACCCCAGTTTGATTCTAAGCAACCCAAACAGTCCCCCAAGTCCACTAGGTGTGATCCCTGGGGGAAAAAATTAAACTTAAAAAGAGAAAATAATGGGAGGAGGCAAAGAGAAAGTTAAAGTACTCGAGCAAACATTGTTCCAAGCCCTCCTCTGCAGCCCAGCCTGGGACAGCACCCTTGGGTGCACCAGCAGAGTCATTTCTGGGATCCAGACCTGAGGTCAGTCAAGCATTTAGAGTAGGTGTGAAGTAGAGACTTTTGAGGAGAGCCAGTTGAGAGAAAAGAAGATCCTATTATGACACGTAAGCAGAAAAGCATGCTATTCTCAATTAATCAGCATCTGGTAAGTTCTAGGACATTTTTACACAGTTTAGTTTTCAGAGTGCAATTTTAAATAATGAACTACAGGAACATTAGGAGTGGGAACAAAGAATAAAAACTCAGAAAATGGTACCAGTGATTATTTTTTTATCTTAGTCTTACTATGTCTGTGACATAGTACATAGACACAGACATGGGGCAGAGCTGCTACTGGCTCTCCCTGTGCCCAGCCGCTCACGAGGCACCCGGGAGGGATGGCAGGTTCTAGCCCCTGGCCCACCACCCCAGCAGAGCCTTGCAACAAGCCAGATGACCCCCACTCCATGAGGGCCTCCATTTTCCACATCCAGATTTCTCTCTCGTCAGAACTCCACCCAGCAGACCAGCCTATCATAGCCTGGCTCATCGAGTTCCACCCTGCAGCAGTCTTTTTTTAAATCTGGCTTAGGTATGCCGGTCCAGAGACTCATAGACATGGGGGCAGAGCTGCTACTGGCTCTCCCTGTGCCCATCTGCTCACGAGGCGCCCATGAGGGATGTAGGGTTCTAGCCCTGGCCCGCCACCCCAGCAGAGCCTAGCAACAAGCCAGATGACCTCCCACTCCATGAGGGCCTCCATTTTCCACATCCCGACTTCTCTCTCCTCAGAACTCCTCCCAGCAGACCAGCCTATCACAGCCCAGCTAGTGCGGCCATAAGCGGCCGCGCGGTTCATCAATAAATGCTGGACTTAGAGATAACTACAAGAGTATGCTACCTGCATGGCAGAGCCTGGCAAGCTACCCGTGTTGTATTTGATATGCCAAATACCAGTAACAATTATAGACCTCATTCGGAATGGATTGAGGCTCTTTATGTTCCTGGAGCAAGCAGATGCCCTTGGGCTCTACTAGCATGAGACAGGACATATGGAGATGTTACAGGGGCCCGCTTGAGCAAATCAATGATGAACGGGAAGACAGTCTTACTATATACTGCATACAGATTATGAAGCACAGAATGCTTCTGTGTTATAGGGTGTGGTTATCGATGTAAGTATAGCAAACACATGCCTGGAGTGTTTGTTTGGAAGCTGCATCCAGCAGTACCTAGGGCTTTTCTTGAGTTTCTGCTAAGAATTCACTCCTGGAGGAGCTTAGGGACCAGGTTGGGTAATAAGGACATAATTCGAGTGGTATGCTTGGCAAATGCCCTATCCACTATACTTTCTCCTTGGGATTTTTATTGATACAGTTTAGTTTTAGTATAGGTGCAGCAGAAGCGAGCACTATTTATCAATTCAAACCCAGGTTTTAGAAATAAATTTGGATGCCACATCTAAAATGTTCATAGCAGTTAAAAAAATTTAAAGCTGTCATGAGAAGTATTTGTTAAATATATACATCCTTTGTTTTTATGATATACACAAGAACAAAAAATTAGGTTTATTCTAATTTGCCAAGTGTTAAGGCTAAGGAAGTGCCATAGTTATATTTAGAATTGAGATGTTTGCTTGAAAATATGTAGAGTATAGACACATATACTCTAGAGTTGCTACAATATTATCTATTATATAGATATTATTTTAATTATACATGAGAGCTAGAAAGAAAAAAATTAGAAAGAGAAGGAAGACAGTTAAGAACAGAAACCATTAACCAAAGCCCAACCAATGGTAGAAAACTAAAGAGTCGTTATTTTCAGCAGTTTGGAGCACACCTGAACTCTGCAGATTTGAAGTCTGATATTTTCCTTATTTAAAATGTCTATTCATGGGCTTCGTATTTGTAAAATTATTAATGTGCAAAGTTATTAATGTGTTATCAATGCTTGTTCTCTGAAGTTGTTTAGTATGTCACTGTCCCAGACACTGTATTGTCTTTGAAGAAGAGAATGTTTAGATGTCCTGTCCCAGCCTGATTGTCTTTGAAGAAGAGAATGTTAGTTTAAAAATCACAATAGTCACACACACCATATTTTACAGTGTTTTAGATAAATCTCAACACTTTCAAGAGGTAAATGTCCCTTTATCATTTATGCACATGACATATATGGATAGCTGGGGCCAGATCTTAGCTCTGTTCACTGATAAACACCAAGTACTGTCTAGTATTTTAATATATATTAGACTTTCCAGAAATAGACTTTGGGGAAGCTACTTCTGCTGAGGCAAAACCAGTGTTAGTATTTGCATCCTTCTTCCTACACACCTGCGGCCTTTCCTTGGCACGTGTGGCTGTTCTGTGATTCTGCATTTGGAAACTGATTTTCCAGTTTTCCATTTTAGGCTTGTGTGAGCATTTACTTAATAGAATCTATTATTAAAATGTTGGTGTTCCTCACTTTACATTATGTATTGAGAGTTACTGCTTTTAATATTGTGTAGTTTTACTGACAGTTTCTAAGAAATTGATTTCAATATAGGGAACGTTATAATTTTTTACTATAAACCATATTTTAGGCTAAAAAAGCCTGGTAATTATAAACATGGAAGGAATAGGAGTCTGGTTTTAAAATTTGCAGGCTCTCTAATATTAAATATCAACATAATTAAAAGATTCTACTGACTTAACTGGTTTCTATAATTCCCTTAATAAAAATGTTATGCTAAAATGTTAAATGACCTTTTTGTAAACATTAAGTCCTCTGGGGAACTAAGGATCACTCTTAAAAAATATAATCAGTGTACTCTACTTTAAAGAGGATTAAATAAAAAATTCTGAAAAATAACATTTTGGGAAGAACCAGATTAAATAACAAAATTTTCTCATCAAAAAATTAAAATATTTAATCAACAACACATACTTTCAATTTAATATTGACTCTGATTTGCTTTTTGGGGTGGTTATAAAATAATACATATATTTATAACTATATCAGGAAAAGATTACTAAACTGAAATAATTTAACCAATGACTGAATTCTACTTAAATTCATTTGATGGATTGAAAAATGAAATCAATATAACTAAAGCACTAAAAATAAGAGAGCCTACCATCAAATTATAGCATACTTACACAATTTCACACATACAAAGGCAAATGTATGCATGGAGGAAAGGAATACATCAAACCCCAGGATTTGGGAAGTCATAACTTTGGTAAAAATGTTTCACTTGAAAATCATTCGATTTCCAGTGCATTTTCAGATGTCATGTATTACTCTTTAATCATGAACAAATATATCAATATCCTTATAGCATACATGAATTTGATCACATACACAGTTACCTGTGAAATTCCCTTTTATAAACTGATTTTCTTGAGAAAGTACAGAATATATGCCAATGAAATGATTTCACAGTGTATCTTTCATCATAAATTGATATCTCAGGGGCCAGAGCGATAGTCCAGTGTGGAGGGCATCCGTGTTGCACATCGCTGACCCAGGTTCGATCCCCAGCATCTCTTATGGTTCCCTGAGCACTGCCAGGAGTAATTCCTGAGTGCAGAGCCAGAAGTATCCTCTGAGTATCACCGGGTGTGACCCAAAAAGCAAAAAAAAAAATTGATATCTCAGGGAGAATGAGAAGTAGTTCCAGGTTTCCTATATATGTGTCGTTTAGTACCACTTGATTCAGCATATGGGAAGTATCCCCTTAGAGAGAGAAGAGGAGAGAGGAGAAAGTGTCATTATTGGCAGTGGCTTGCTACCTAGCTGAAAATTTCAGTTTTTGATATAATTTGCTAACAAATGCACCAGCCCTAAAAGGAACATGCTCCTTTACTTCTGGTGCACACAAACATTCCATTGTGTATTTGTTGAGATTCGTGGTGGTGCTCCCCAGGACTGCCAAAGATCGCACATGACCATCACTCTCCCATGTCATGAGTAGTGGTGCACTCCACGGTCATACTGTTCAGGTGTGGGGGTTCACATGCAATTGGCTGCTCTGGGAAGACATGGTCTGTGCAGCTTTGGGAGGTCCCAGCAGAGGAGCCCCGGAGACTGTGCTCAGGGCATGTGGGTAACCCTGTGGTTACTTGATTTTGGGTCCGTGTTTGAGCACTGAGCCAGCATGTTGGCCCTCTACATACTTTATAAGTGAAAACAAATACAAAATAACAGTTTTGGGGCTCTAAAGACAGTACAGCAGTGACAGTCTGTGTTTCTGTGCCATTAAGGTACGTTAGATTCTCAGCATTCCATAATCCCTGAGCTCTAGCAGGTGTGACCCATCCCTGGAATAAGTCCTGACATCCAGAACTGAAGAATTCTGCATTGAAACACCTGCTGAATTGGCCGAGAATCAGTGGTAGGGTCCCCAGGTTCCTGAATACCACTAGGGTGCCCCAAATCACTCCCACCTCTACATAAGAGAACCAAACCCAAACCAAAATATGTTTTTCATTCTAAGTGTTATAAAGGGAAACAATAGTGTCCAGTGAGACAATGATATTCTCCTACACTCTGAAATAATGAGGGGGACAGACTATTCTGAATCTATATATTCCACACACCTGTGGAATTTTTCAGTAATTAGTAACAGAAACAAGTACAATAATAAAGAGATTCAAGGTCAAGGTATAATAATGATCACACTTGAAAATAAAATAATCACAGTCGATTGTTATGTATACAGATTTGGCACTGTAACCCAAGGTACACTTGTGAAGAACAACACTGGGAAATTTATGTTTGAAAATTTCAATGATTTCTAATTGTTCCTTAGAGTACATAGTAATTAATAGTAAAATATCAGCCACAAGATAATTGATAGAAAGCATTGATACTTAGGAGCTGAAGACATATTCCCAGGTAAAGATTCTTGTCTTGAAAGTGGCCACCCCAGTTTGATCCCCAGGATCACGTATGGTCTCCAGGGAAAATCAGGTGTCACCCCTGAGCGTGGAACCAGGAATAGACCTCAGCACTGCAGCTGTGTTCTGCCATCTCAAAATACAGGTAACGAATATCATTCTTTTGGGTCAGTTTTCTAAGTATCATCCCTGTGTTCCTTCCATTACACTTATTTCATGTGCAAGGCCTTTACGAAGTGCTATGAGGTTTTGTCATTAGGGAAAGAAAAAAAAAATCCCACTGTTTCTTATAAACTCAAAAGTGATCTATACACTCAGTGAATCTTGTGTTGACAGTGTACCCAGTGTGCTAATATGATCACGAGCCAACTCAGGGGACACTTTTGTTACCTTATTTCAATCCCAAGATTTTTCTTTGCGCCTTTCAGACTGCTGCTTCTCAGCCGATGGCGGATCTACACATCACAGAACCACAACGTTAACAAAACCTTGACAGTGCCCCCAGCGAGGAAGCGCATCATCAGGCTCCTAACGATGCTAATGTGAGCTGCCAAGAGCTGTCATTGCAGAAGTCATGGCCCACCCAAAGCAGAGAGCAAGGGAATAACGGTATGTCCTGAAAGCTGACGAAGGAAAACAAATGTATTATGCATATAGGTATAAGAAAACAAGTGCCAGCATCTTCAAAGGAAGATGCTTCAAGCTGACGATCATGCCGGCTTGTCTGTGACACTTTGTAGCTAGTCTGGACATGATCCTTGTGTGTTGTGGGTCCAAGCCTCTTTCTGCAGGACCATAATACCTAAGTTTGAGAAGACCGCTGCATGCATGCAGTAAAATTATTCTGCCTAGCTCAGACATGAAGTGACAGATCTTGGGAGAATGGAACTTTGTTTCCCTTCAGAGGAGGATTTTCTAAGGCTCCTCAGCAGTTGTCTTGATCAACGCAATTCTGTATGAGGGCTCTGCCAAAAGCCCTGTGTGTGCGTGTTCCGTGGGGAGCTTTCTCCACCCCTGCTGGCTGAGAGCATGAGTTCTTCTTCAGGGACCTCATTTGCAGCTTTAGCTATAAACAAACACCTGCCAGAAAAGATAGTGACACTTAAAACAAGGACTCCTTAAAATGACTTGTTTTTGTTATTTTTGTTTGCTTTTTTGTTACTTGAGGCCAAACCTAGCTGTGCTCAGGGCCTTCCCCTGGTTCAGGGATCACTCATGGAAGGGTTAGGGGAACCATATAGGATGCAGGAATTAAACCTAGGTTGGCCACATGCAAGGCAAGTGTCCATCTCATGGTACTCTCTCTTCAGCCAACCTACTCTTTTAAAGAAAACTTCAGTGCATATGTGTGATGCCAGATAGAGAAATCGTATGTGTATAGAACCAGAATCTGGCTTCTACTTACTTCCATTCTCTCGCACATGAGTCATGTCAGGACAGAAAGGTTAATTGATTTACTGAGAGTCATACAGGAGCACCTGAACACCAGTGTTTTAACCTTGAAAGGCAAACACTTTAGTGCTTGGTTAGTTGAGCTACTCTGAGAGTAAAATAATACATTATTGGAATTTGAACAAAAGACAGGATTGCTGTGGTAATTCAGGTATCACACAATTCTACTTAGATTGCAAAGCACCAAAAGAACAACACTCAGGCGATGCTTGTCTTGTTGGTATTTGCATTGCTAAGTGTATTTTATTTTCAGAGAAGTGCCAGATTCTCATTATCAGAAATCAACTCTCAGGTTCCATGATGGATAAAAGTTTCAGGTATGAAAGTGAATGATTTTGTCCATTGATCTGTTAGGAGACTAAATCTGACCAAGAGAAATCACCTCTGAGTAAAGGGATTATTTATTCTGGACACAGCCTTGAACTTCTCTCTTAAAACATGTGGCTTTGTTGAAAAAAGACATCCCTGTTCTCAGAACTCAACGGAAGCAGCCCTTCCTTTTGCAGACTTCAACTCATGCTATTTGAAAGTAAAATCCTTCATCATCCAGTGTTGAGTGAGGTTTAGGCAAGGGATTTGGAAATGAACAAAAATGCTACAAACTATGTAGTCATTTGCAGACCTGGAGAAAAGCAGAGATGGCAATTGGACATGTATCAGATTTTCTTTTGTATGTATTCAATTCTTTGCATACCAATTCTAGGATTAATTTATAGGTTTTTGAAATTAATGAGTAGAAGTTTGACCAAGGAATGTGTTAACATAAAATAAAAATGAATGAAGTGCTTTGATGTTAATGCTACCATTGATATACAGGAAGAGAGAATTTTAGTATATAAATTGGACAGAGATTTGTATAAGTGCATTAGAGGTATCACAAATCTGCTCAAAGACACAAAAACTTTATTTGTAACAATTATTCTTTATGTAAGATTCTCTGGCAAATTCAGTTAATATGATCATATGGGCAACTTCAAATATATAAACTACTGTGTAGTCATCAAATCTTATTGGTGACTTATAGGTGATATTTTCCTAGAGTTTATATACAAATATTATCAAATTTTACAGCAGGAGAACAGTGTGCTATTATAATAATATGTCTAGCTGTGGGGTTTCAGTTAATATTTGAGCATAAGGTATAGACTATATATAAACAATTTAGGATGTCATAAAGGAATTATTCATATTTAAATATAATGGAGATATTTCATGTAAAACTTTATAAAGCTATCAAGTGACAATAAAGCAACATGAAATATAGAAAACTAAAAATGAAAACAGATGTTTACTTTTTAATAATAATAAAATCTATACTTAATAGCATAAGAAGAAATCAAAAGAAGTGTTAAAAAGAAGAAAATCATTTATAATTTTAATTCTATTGTGATTCAAGAAAAATTGAATCACAGTAAGAAATACTCAGGGGTTACACAGGATTCACTCCTGGTAGTGCTTGGGTGGCTAATGTGGAGGCCAATGATTGAACTCATGTCTACTGCCTGCCAGGTAAGTACTGACCAGCTGTGCTATCTCTCCAGCCCCTCTCCAGAATTTCTTACATATTTTTCCATTTGGTGAATTTCTAACCATTTCTAATCAGGTTTTTTTAAAGAGCACTTGCTGGATTTTTCATAGCTTTCATCTTAAGAGATACAACTTTGTCTTGCTATTATGAACTCATTAGTGTCATACTTTTCAGAAGTAGCAGATGACATCCCATATGTTATTTTGAGTATAAGGCATAAACTATATATAAACAATTTAGGATATGCCACAAAAAGAATTATTCACATTAAAAACAAGATTCTAAATTTAGGTACAAAAACAGAGCTCTCAACTTTTACAAAATTATGATGTGAGATACGTCATTAGACTTTTGTCTCTGCCATTTATATTTTTACTTTTGCAACAGCACATATGGAAGCAGTCTCTCTTCCTTGAGGAAGGGTTTTGGGAGAGAATCACTGGGAGCTGAGTTTTGCAAGCCCAGCTGCCATCCTCATGTTTTCCTTGAAGAACAAACTATCCTGAATGTGGTACTTAATCTTGCAGCACCCATATGGTTGAATCTTAAGTTGGTTTGGTTTGAGTGGGTGGAAGATGCCTTTGGTTTCTCTCAGTACTGCAGTTTTAATATGAAGAATTCACCCAAGCAACAAAATAGCTGCTCTCCACTAGCATTGGAGACATTGCCAGTAGGGGGCTCATAGACTCTGCTTGAGAAGGTCTAAAAGAAGACAATCTTCGATGAGGCTGTCTCTCTGAGGATGGTCTATCTGAATTAAAGAGGCACATGTGATATGTGTGTTTTCCTCTATGGTTCTATACTGCCATAAAACAATTGCCATTGCCATTTTCAGTGTCATCCTCCCATTAATTACTACCAATCCAAGTTGATTCCCTCTCTTCTTTCATCCATGGCTTTCTTACATGTTACTACTACATGTTCAATAGAATTAAATAAAATGCTTACCCTTAAATTCTGTGCCCTTCTTTCCTTATAGTGTTCTGAGTGACAGCAGGACTGACTTGAACTCATCACAGCTGACCTCCTACGGGACTTCATTAAGTAAGTGAAAAAAAAAAGACAAGGATAGAATGGAAAAATCAGGTAATTTTTCTCTCTTAGTAAGGCAATATTCCAACAGTGATTATGGATAGTATGGAAGTCACGCACTAATACAATAGCTGTTTTGTGTGTTCACATTTATTTGGTGGTCTCTTGGCTGTACTCTTTGTCTTTGGAGCCATTGCCTCTTTGATTTGCATTTACTCTCCCTTGTCTAAATGTTGTTCTGATCACCTGTTATTGTTAGTGTCTGGTCACTTCACTCCTGTCTCTTCATGCTGAGAGCCACTTCGGTAACTTCCGTTACGAATTACTCTTATGAACCTCCTTTGAGCTAAATTATTCATAGAAGTGCATGTTTCTTGGTCTGACATTGATGGTTCTAGTGCTTTATCAGCAGTGATCTCAGAGAAATACTTTCCAGGATGGTTTTAACACTGCACTTTTACATATTTGATTATAAGCACAGCCATGATGCTCTTACATATGGAAAATGGGATCATGGCAATTAGCACCATACAGTTATGTTATTCTCATTTTAATTGTAATATACAAATACTTGAAAGATGAGAGGGCAGACAAAGTCAAGTCCCCTCCATGTCCGTTCATTTATAGGCATTTAATAACATGGGTTCCATATTATTAAATTATTATAATAATGATATTAAAAGTGTAAGAAGTGTGCTTTCAACTTCTAAAAGTAAAGAAGAGGGACCAGAAAGATAGTACAATGGGTAAAGGGTTTGCCCTGCACACAGATGACGCAAGTTCAACAGTCAGAACTATGGACAGTTTTCAGAGCAGCGCCAGGCGTACTCCTAAGAACAGAACCTGGTGTGGCCCCCGAGCCAAAATTAAATTGAAAACTGAAAAAAATGAAGAACATGCATGCTTGTAAATGCTCAGTTTAAAACAGGATGAAGGTATTAGATACTTCTTGAATAAACTCTAAAGGATGCATCATCCCTGTAGTTGAAAACACCCTTACTAAAGGTAGAAGAAAAGATTTACATATGCCATGCCTTGAAGTCTGAAGTCAACTCATGATCTTTACAGCACCTATAGGATATTTTATTTTTAATATTTTATTATATCACCATAAGACACACAATTACAGGGATGTTCATGTGTGGGTTTCAGCCATACAGTGCTCCAGCACCCATCCCTCCACCAGTGCCCATTTCCTACCACCGTGCCCCGACTACCCCTCCCCAAGCCTGCCTTTATGGCAGTCACTTCGCCTCTCATAATTGCTTCTCCAGGTCAGTTACCATAGTTATTTTCCAAGAGCCTCAATAAAATATCAGTGAGTTTAATCTATCTGGCTGATTATGTCACGTGCAACAAAGGAATAATAAGATATGGATCCTTTATTTTTTTTCTTTTTGGTTCACACCCGCGATTCTCAGGGGTTACTCCTGGCTCTCCACTCAGGAATCACTCCTGCCGGTGCTCAGGGGACCATATGGGATGCCGGGGATCTAACCCGTGCCGGCATGGGCCAGCCCCCATGCAAGGCAAATACCCTACCCGATGGGCTATCGCTCCTGCCCCAAGGATCCTTTATTTTTTAAATCTATTTATACTTTGAAAAATCATGGGAATTGGTTCAGTTCCTCCTTTTTGGAAATGAACCAAAATTATTTTCAAGTGAAGGTACATTTACTTCTGGGTTAAACTCCATTTTTATGAGATTGCGAAGTTACAGAAATTGGAATCGGATCTTGCTGCTCAATGTCTAGATTCAACAATTTAGGTTAATGAAATCCACGACTTTGCAGTCGGAAATAGTAGAGAGGAAGAGTTCAAGTCTAACTCTGAAAGAGCGTAAGGAAGGAATTTTAGTCTTAGGGAGAGTAATAGTCGAGGGTACTAATGCCATCCTAGAACTGAGCATTAAATAGAGGCAAAAAGGATACACATGACAACCTTTCAATATATGTTCTGTAATCCATAGTCTGGAAGGGAAGGAAAAGAGAAAGAGAGAGAAAGGGAAAGAAATAAAGAACCTGCCATGGAGCAGGGCTGGGGAATGGGGAGGGAACCGGGGACGTTGGTGGTGGGAGATGGGCACTGGTGGAGGGACGGGTGCTGAAACACTGTATGACCAAAACCCAAACATGAACTTTTTAATTGTATATCTTTTTATTTGTATAT
The DNA here is from genome assembly GCA_021461705.1 of Cryptotis parvus. Lineage (NCBI taxonomy): Eukaryota > Metazoa > Chordata > Mammalia > Eulipotyphla > Soricidae > Cryptotis > Cryptotis parvus. The sequence goes on along the minus strand of JAJIBD010026051.1, from coordinate 96,562 downwards.
CTCACGGTGGTATAATAAAATACTTAAAAAAAAAGAAAAGAAAAGGAAAACATAGCAATAGATTGATGATTGGATAAAGAAGCTTTGATACATCTACATGATGGAATACTATGCAGCTGTTAGGAAAAATGAAGTTATGAAATTTGCCTATAAATGGATGGACATGGAGAAGATCATGTTGAGTGAAATTAGCCAAAAGGAGAGAGAGACAGATATAGAATGACTGCATTTATTTGCATGACATAAAAATATATGTATATATTATGATACCAGTATCCAAGGTCAAGTGAAATATGTATCAGGAGGTTTTGTCAAAGGTGGAAATTATCACAAACGTGTGGAGTCAGAGGCTAGGTAAGACAGAAAATGGAACAGTGTGCTAACAATTGTCGAAGTACTAATACCAACCTAGAACTGAGCATTAAATACAGGCATAAAGATACACATAACAACCCTTTAATGTATGTTCTGTAATCCGCAATCTGGAAGGGAAGGAAAAGAGAAAGAGATAGAGAGAAAGGGAAAGAAATGAATAACCTACCATGGAGGCGGAGCTGGGGGAGGAGAAGGGAACTGGGGACGTTCGTGGTGGGAGATGGGCACTGGTGGAGGGATGGGTGCTGGAACACTGTATGACCAAGACCCAAATATGAACATCTTTGTATTTGTATATCTCACTGTGGTATAATAAAATGCTTATAAAAAATCTCCCTCAGTCCTACATCCTGGAGCACCCCGGGATGTTTAAGACGGCATGTGTGTGTGAGAGAATACCAGTATTTCTCTGAATGTCAGTATTCCTAGAAGTCATTCTAGTCTAGAAAATATCAACTGAGAAAAAGGACTAGGCTGTAATAAAATTATTTATTTGGGGGTCTTATTTTTTCATTTAGGAGATACAAATTCGGTACCAGTGCATACTGAATCCCAGTGGGAATCTCTTTAATTGATACATGTTTAAAAGAAAAAGAGAACAAAGGGAACATTATTTCAAAAATGTGTTCCAAAATTAGGAATTATGGATACTATTCCAGCTATTTCACAGGGTTCATAAGATTTTCATCACTCTGGCTAGGATACCTATGAAAAGAGGAATAAAAATGATCTTTGTATGGTTCACAAAGAAGGCCGGTTTAGCAGGAAAATGGTTATTGCCAAACATTACCTAGTATTGAAAAGTGAAAAAATTCAGTAAGATGATATTCTGGGTCCAAAATGAATCATTTAGTCTGCATTTTCCTTTTTTTACTGGATAAAAATGACGATGATAGGAGTAGAACAGAGGTATTTAATTTCAGTGCTGATGACGGTATCTCGAGAGTGTGATTTAAATGCTTATTTGAGATGTTTGATGGCATGTATATGAGTTCTATAGCCATATAAGGCAGAGCACGAGCCAGAGAGATAGTATGGCAACTGAGCCAATTTTTTTTGTACTAAGCTGACCCAGGTTCTACTCAAGTACTGCATAGGATCCCCTGAGCACCAAGAGGAGGAGCTGATGAACACAGAGGCAGGAGTGAGCCTTGAGCTCTTTTCAAGCATGATTTCAGTATAAAAACAAAAATGAAGCATCAGATACAGGACAAGATTTCTGTGGGCATATTGTAAGCATAGTTCTTAAATCTATTTCAATCATGGCTTCTTAATTAACTCATGGGTTAAGTTATAAATTTATAAACTTTATGATGTTTCCAAGTATATTTCCCTAACTAGTTTCAGATTAATTCCACTGAAATCAGAGAACGTTTTATATATAACTAATTCTCCCCAATTTATTTTAATTTTAAAAGATTTCCTCATTCTACTAGTTTGCTTTGTTATTATTTCTACAAAGACAGGTGGGTGACACAGTCTTTGGTGAGGTGCAATGAAGATCACAGACTTTGGTTCCGTGTAGACTGAGGCTCAGACCGAAGAATGTGTGGTCTGAGGTGATTCTAGGGAATAGGTATCTGAAGTGGTGCAGGGAGTGATGTGATTTAGGGGGGGAAATTAAAGTCTCTCTCTTGCAAGTCTACTGTTCTGCCCCTGAGTGTCTGACGCCCTTATAAGTCTTGATGTGAATTTATAACACTGCAAAGTATCTAAAAATGTAATATTCTACATCCATTTGAAAAAAAATAAACAGTGAAATTATTGGCTGTAGTTTTTTATATAGAGATTTTTGGGCAAGTTATAAATCTGGTCTCAAATATTTCAAACTCTCCTTCCTACCAGATGGAACTTTTTATCTCTGAGTATTTGTCTATACCTTAGTAGTGATTGTTTCCTTAAACCTCTCTAGTCTAAAATTATAATGAATCCCAATTAACTTTTTGTTACACTCTGCATGCCATGTATTTTAAGTCTTTTAACTTTTGTGCATTCTTATATTTAATAATTTATACCTGTTTTCTAAAACCTCAGTACTCTTTTTGTTCACATTCTCACAAACAATTTTAGATAATTTATTTATATTTGATGTAATTATTGATATATTAGAAGCTAAATTTGTTGTCTGACTTTTTACAGTTTATTTGCTCATCTGTTCTACATTCTTTTTTGAGTATTTTACTCTTTTAATAATTTTAAATAAAAGACTAAACTCCTATATTGTGTTTACTTCTCCATAAACACTATTTTATGATTCTTGTAGTAAGTACTAAAATTCCCTTAAGGCATTCGGTAAGGAAAGGAACACAGATTCTTATTTACTAAAAACCAATAATGATTTGTACAGAATAATATCTGCATGATACTCAATTTTAAAATGCTCTAAATCTATCTACTCTTCTTGCAAGTTTTACTGATGCTTTTATATGGAACACACATTTTAACTTTGCAAAAGTGTGTTTGACAACAGCATTCACTTAGATTTGCTCATATATTTAACTCTTTCAGGATGATCACTTCACTTGATCACGAACCCGTTATTCATCGATTTGCGCGGGCGCCAGTAACATTTCCATTGGACCTATCACGTGCCAATGTGCCCAATGGCACTAGTTGATTCAGGATAGTAGAAGAATCAGGATGAATTCATTGACAATAACTTATTCCACCTTCATTTATTAATCTATAACCCAAGAACACTGGATTTTATGATATACAGTAAGTTCAGAGCCTCTTACACTTATCCTTCCCCCTTCTTTTCTCATGACTGAGTACACCTCTCTCACTATCAGCATACCTACTTTTGTCCACCATTGTATGAAGGGCTTTCCATTTCATCAGCACTACCACCCCAAATCTAACCTCGAAACACACAAAGTCATTTCTGTGGATCAACTCTGAGTTCTGTTGTCTTTGACCCTTTGTTGGTACTTTACTGTGTATCTTCAAATCCAGCCTATGAAAGAGAACATTCCCTATGTAATTTCTCCTGCTGCACAAGCGCCTCTAGTTCCACCAAGTAGCACAAATCACATGATTTTGTTTTCTCTACAGCTTCAACGTGTTTCATTATTTATATATATACACAACCTCTTGGTCTATTTATGTGTAGTTGGGCATTTGGGTCATTTCCATATCTTGGCTATTGTGAACATAGGGGTATGTATATCCATTAAAACTAATGTTTTTGTGTTTGGGGAAATAGAGACTAATTAGGGGTACTGAAGGGTCACATCAGTGCTACTACTACTGTTTATTAGAGTTCTCCATATTGCTACCACAGAGGTTTACCAGATGACATTCACACCAAGAGTAAATAAAGGTCCTTTACTGACTTTTAATATATGCCATTCTCACTCATGGAAACAATATTTAATTTTGAACATTTATAAACTAAAACCTTAAACTTAAATTAGATTTCATTTTTGCAACATGATTTATAATACTGTTCACACTAGGGTTGAGTGAATAAGACATTTTAATCTATTAGTGCACTACACAGTACCACACAACCTACCAGAAATATCCACCTGCTTCTATCATTGTTGCAGTATTCCCCGTTCCTAGACACCCATGCCAGCTTTGCCTGCCTATACCACCATGGTAAGTTTCCTACTAAAGATCAGTTCTCAGTTTCTGCTACTTTTGAGCATTTGGCATTTACTTACTATATTTATTCATTTTTCATGACACATGAGCAGTGCTCAGAGCATTCTCCTGCATCGGTATCAGAATAACTCTAGGTGGGTCTTAGGGTAGTCTATGGGGTGCTAGCAATAGACCTGGGTTAAGCAAGTCAAGACAAGCACCAGGTCCTCTTCACTATCTCTCCAGCTCCCCTCACTAGCTTCTCTATATTTCACACACAAAAAAAAGGTCAACTTGTGTTCTTTATACCCAAAGTCAAATCTAACTTAACTTAAATGACATTCTTCCTAGAGTTCTAAAACTTGACTTAGTTTTTCATTATATTTTCTATGATATGTATTATCTTCACCTAATCTTTCAAATCTGTCTAAACATATCTTAGACAGGGCTTTATATAAATAATAATATTTACATACAATCTCCTGTGGGTCTAGCTCCGCCTCTGCCTTTGTTTTTACTTATCTCTCTTTCACCACTTGATATTCTTCCGTGCCAGATTGGTAATGTTCTTGGGTTCTAGATACAGTGGACGGAATATTTGGATGGTAATTTATAGCTATGTGCTACAATATATTAATTTGCCTATTTAAAACAAAGCCTTTTTAAATTTCTGGTTATGAAGGGCAGTTGGAGGTTTCATGACAAAATTGAAGAAAGAAGGCTCTGCTTGTTTTAGTGTGACAACTATATATTTTGTGTCCTACTAGGCTGAGGTTATAACACTAGTCTGATATTTGAGGAACTTCCTCGGCACAGAAGATTAAGTTCTTTCTGCTTTGTCATGGTCCCAGGACTTATATCTGCCACTCACTTCTCTGCAGGTTCCTCCACATGCCTTGGTGGAAGCTAGTGCCCAGGTTCACGTTTTCTCTCTGTCCCTTCGTGTTGAAGTGGAGGCTGTAGTCTGTGTTGTTCTTTTCATTATCTCATCGCTCAAACAAGTGTTTTAAATACTTTGCTCAATTTGTGTGAAAATAATTAGAAGTCAAGGCTTTTGTTACTGTGTAAGGCACAACATTATGACTGTTCAAACTAGGCCTCTTTAAAGAGGCTGAAAATATCTTCATGTCTAAGACTAGATGCTAGTTTGCAACAGAATGGAATTGAGGCTTTGTATGAACATGCAAAATGGATAAGTGATTGGGGATGCTGGCGACTAGCAAAATCTAATATAGTGTCTATTTGCTTGTGTGGATAAATTTCATCCTTCCTACTGCTGTAAAAGGAAAGGCCAGCATTTCAGGTGGATTCCTTTGCTTTGCTGATATGAGGCAGTGAGAGAGGCGGAAGCACATGGAAGAACGGAATCAAGGATCTCCTGGAGGTGTCTCAGCAGGGCTGAGAACTCTGTGGCTTCCACCGGCCTCAGGGACAGTAGTGCCCTGTCACACTGGAGAGCCGGACGCGCCTGCTTCCTGTTGCAGATCGTTTGCAGATTTCTTTTCTGTGCAGAGGGGATTTTTTCACCTCTTCCATAGGTCTAATCAGTTTAGTGCATTAAATTCCCTTTGTCTCAAGGAATAAAATAATAAAGACAGTAAATGAGAGATTTGAAAGAGTTCTGTAGCGAAAATAAGGTGAGCGTCCAATTTCTTCGAATTTTGACATAACGACTTTCCTGTAATAGACTTACAGCAAGGAGGGAAACACAATTTTTGAGAAATGGCTTTGTGTTTTCAACACATTTTAAGAGGATGTTGGTTGCTCCTAAGAAATCAAAGCAGGATGTCATGAAGAAAGACAATTTGATTTTGGAAAGAATTCAATGGGGAGGAAAATAAGGTTTCAGAATTAAAATCTTGATGGATGTCGTAACTAGCAGATTAAACTTGGAAGGGATTTAAATTAATGATGTAGCATATAAATGAAAGCTCATTTAGAAAATAACTCCTTACAATGGCTCCCAGACTGGATTAAAATATAAACTTTAAGTGACTGTATGCTCATGAGATATTTTAAAAAATTAAGCGTAAATATAAAATGAAGGTCAGAATTGTACTAGATAAGCCCCAATGAAACATAATGCTGATGATAATATTCTATATCGGGCATAACACAAATTAGAAAATTATGCAGGAATTTGATTTTCTATAAGATCATAAATCAAACATTATAGTTTCAAAATATTTTAATTAAATATCACAATGTTAGGCAAATATGAGCAGAAAAACTGACAGAGTGGGGAAAATGTGCAGCCATGATAATTATACATCACATGGTTTTCTCGGAATTCTGAATATAATTTCTATATTTTGATGATTCACTACATTGTCTAACACTCTTTTCAATGTTAAAATAAATAAGGCCTCTAGAAATAGTACAGCAGGTAAGGTATTTGTTTTACACGAGGGTGACTCATATTTGATCCTTCCAGGAGTGATCCCTGAGGGCAGAGTATAGAACTCAGTCCTAAGCACTGCTACGTGAGGTCACTAAAACAAACAACACACAAAGAAAGACCTTTAAGATACTCAACATTTTCAATTCCATGAATCTTGGATCATAAATATTTCACAATTGGGTATACTTGCATGAGACTGCCTCTAAAAGTAAATTACTCAATGCATTTGTTCTGAGATACTTGTTTGATTCAAGTCATAGTAGAAATAATACAGTTTTAAGGTTAGTTAGATTTGTCATCACAGGTCTGCTTGTGGTCTCTGGAGCACATCCTGAGAGTTTGTTCTTGAGTCTTCCCCTGAGGATTCCCTACTGATATTGCAGATAAGATAGCATATGTTCCTGCTGGAGTCTTCACAGCATAATAGCGATATGGAAGTTTGGGACAAATTGTATTCATAGACAATGCTCAAAATAGTGTGCTATCAATCTCCTTTACCTTTACATGCCTGAGAATGTGTTTGACATTACTGATGGAATGCATAGTCCTGAAGCTGTAATAACTGTGCTGAAGCATTTGTCAAACTATACCCTGTATGTAGAGGTAATGTAATGATAGTAACACAAAACTGGCATGTCAACTAATTAATTATACTGTTCCTTATGGTAAAAAGTACATGTTTTTAGGTGGGAAGTCTAAACTTGGGGCAAGTAAAGAATGAAAAAAAATAATTAACTATAAGCAAAATACAAGGAATTGTCACAAACCAAAGAAGCGTTGACTGCCTAAAAATAACTTTACAACTCGTAAAAATTATTTTTATAAAGCAAATAGTTGCTTTATCATAGAATCTGACAGAGATTTGGATAGATCAGATGGATAATTTAAACACAGTAAATTTACAATGCTTTTTATTTCATATAAAATTAGAACGAGGTATTTTAAGCTTTGTAAAGTTGGCATAATAGAGGCAATGATTTACTGTTAAGATGACAATAATGTCAACAGTAATGACTAAAGAAAATAGTTAAAATGTTAAAAGTAGAATATGCCAGGAAAGTATATTTACAAATGGCAGACAATAGGTATGACATGAACCATATCAAACAACTATTTTAAAATACAGAACAGAAACACTATCTACACTTCTATGTCCATAACAGCTCTAGTCACTATAGCCAGAATCTGGAAACAACCTAAACTCTAGAGAAAGAAGACTGGATAAAGAAACTATGGTACACCTACACAATGGAATATTATGCAGCTGTCAGAAAAGATGAAGTCATGGAATTTACCTGCAAATGTATGGAAATTTAGATTATCATGCTGAATGAAATTATTCTGAAGGAAAAGGACAGATGACACATTAATTAATAGGATATAAATATATACCAGACTTCTACTAATTTTTGAAAATCATAACACCAGACTAGAACTCAACTTTGAATACACACAAGGAGTTTGATGAACCCTAAATGCCTGTAAGGCAAACCACAATGTGTGAGAGAAAGAGAGATGGAGAGAGAGCAAGAGAAAGAGAATGACAGAGAGCGAAGAGCAAAAAGTGCCTGCTATAGAGATAGGCTGGGGAAGGTGGGAGGGAATTTGGGGACATTGGTGGTGGGAATAGGGCACTTATGGAGGGATGGGTACTGGAACACTGTATGACTAAAACCAAGTCATGAACATCTTTGTAATTGTACATCTCACGGTGGTATAATAAAATAAACAAACAAATAAATAAATTAAATGTAAAGAAACTATTTTAATATAGATAAAAATCTTAGTTATATTAACTTGCAAAGGATAGTACCTCCATGACCAAGATAAATTTTGATGTAAAGAGTCAGGCAAAAATTTATATTAATAATCATAGTTTTATTACTGAAATAAAAATGGCTACTAAACTTAATTTTACTTGTAAAATTATAGAGTATTGAATAGTACTTTAGTACTTTTAATAATACTAGAAAATCATGTATTATAAAATTTGTATATTTTTGTATCAGTTCTTTAATGAGTCTTTAATTAAAAGAAAAAATATTAGCAAAATCACAGAAGTAATATAATAAACATTTTTTAAAAAATTGATGCAGTTTTGGCGTGGAAGGTACATGTGAGAATTTCATTTCCTTTATAAGTCTAGTATTCTTAATACTTATTTTAAGCCCTTATCACATATGGTTTATTCATATAAATATATGTATTTTATGTACTTTGTTTTTGCTATATACTTATCTAGAGACTCAAAAGCACTTTGTTGGTTATAGGAATCAAGAAAATAAACTATAATCATGAAAACACAGTCATTGAAAATGCAAAATCTCTGTTCAGTTGTAATTCCTGTAAGCTTAGTTATTTTTTGAGGTTGGATCCATAGAGCTTCCAAGAGAAATAGTCTTTATTACATTAAGCTTTGTCCGATAGGGACCCATTCTCAATATCTGTGTATATGTAGCACTGCTCCTTTTGACAATGCAGTTAAAATAAATGTACAGTGCAGTTGAAACATCCTGGAAGATTAATAACAAGTTAAACACAATGGCTGTTAAAAATTGGTGATCACAGTTTGCTTAAATGCCCTTATCTTTTAGAAAGCGCCCTGGAGCATCCTATAATCACAACTAATGAAAACTTGAAATTGAGGCCAGAGCTGGAGAGATGAAGTCTTCTATCTGATGTAGAGTTGAGCTTTATTCAACACTAACCCTTAGGGATGCATTTTGTTTGTCTGCTGACCCTAGAAAATGACTCACGGTCATTTTGCAGTATTGCTGGAAGGTCTCTAAATCAGTTACAGGTCCTATGTGACAAAATTTTAGTACCTTGGAAGTAATTTCAAACACATGCTGCCATGGCTACAGGCAAGTTTTAATTACCCACCAAGGGAGAAAAAAAGAAGAGTATCACAGCAAAATGTTAATCCTTTGGCATTTATGTTGGTAAAAAAAGGTTGCAGGAAGCAAGATGTACAAAGGATTAAAAAAAGAATATAGGAAAGAACTGATAAAAACATTACAAAAGAAGTTTTGGCTTAAAGTTCTTAATGTGAAGTTTATTTTTGATATATTGAAATAGTATAAAACTTCTTTCTAAAAAATTAGGTATGGTTTCTTGTTAATATGGAATCCCAAAATACAAAGAAGAATCAAGATAAATTTGACTTCTAATTAATGAGTGTGATTTTCCTTGCACATATATGTTTGTAGTGACAATTCTTGTATACCTTGCTTTGGACAATTTTAAAAGACTTTATATTTATTGACAGATTTTTACTATTTACCAGTATTCCAAAGTACAGTCAAATATTTTTAACATAAAAAGGAAAAATTCAATAACATAAATATGTACTGTTTTCTTTAGAAAAAAGAATTTCAGCAAGTGAGTTATTGGGAGAAGACAGACAGATAACAACAGCCATAGAAAAGCGAACTTTATGGCAAAGTGTCCACAATAAGAATTTTACATATACCAAGTTTCCTTTCTTTAACATGATACAGATCTAGGACATGGGAAGGAGCGGGGCAGCAGTGAACGGTAATGACTAGATGAACATGTTCTCATTGTATGTCAGTCTCAGCGTAAAGATAGAAATGTCATTGATCTCATTGAGGCAAATGTACCACATAATAAAATCGCTTCAGCTTATATATTTGAGTTCACAAGAGAAGAATAGACTGATAGACCAGGTTGGGAGCAGGTGACAGCAGTTCTTACAGCAACCTGTAAGAAATATAGGAACTAGACAAAGGAACTTGGAGGGGGAAAGAAGATACTGCAGTACAATAAGGCATAATCAAGAATAGAGATGGAAGAGTAAGATGTCAGTGATAATGGTGAAAATATTTTGCATTCACCATGGAATTTAGAGAAAGATTTTGAGCTCCAGAGATATCAGAAGCAGAAGCTAATTGCTCAACATCATCATTTACTATCTCCTTTACAGGTTTAAAAATTATGACAGAAAATTAATTTTGGTAAAATAAATATTTAAAAATTAGCATAATCCATGCTTATATTTTAAATAATTTTAGAAACTAGGTAGATATTAATGTTTGAATTGATATAAGAAATTTTAGTAAACCCTTAGCATTGCTGGATTTGAATCAGAAAGGAAGAAAAAGAACATTTGAGTATCTAAAATAGCCAGGAATTAGCTAAATTTTTATTTTTGTTTTTCTAGTGTGAGAAATGAGTGATTAGAACCAGAAACTTTTATTTCCATCCCAATCTGTTACCTACATGGTATTCAATATGTCCTCAACTTTGGGAGATGTTGATTGCTTCCAAATATCGACAGCTTCATAATCAAAGGCCAAGATGTATCATTGTTTGATATATATTGCCATAAGTGGGGTAAGTGTGGGGAGAAATGATGATAGCACTCAACCGCTCTACATGTGACTCATGAACATCGGTAGGGGATCTGGAATTTTGATGTTAGTGAAGGACATAAATTCTTACATCAATACCATAAAGGTTCATTATCACTATCTTCCCATTGATAATCTATTTGCTAGAGCGGGCACCAGTAATATCTCCATATGTCCTGTCTCATGCTAGTAGAACCCAAAGGCATCCGTTTGCTCCAGGAACATAAAGAGCCTCAAACCATTATATTAGGTCATGGGAATGACCTAATACAAATGTTACTGGTATTTGGCATATCAAATACGACATGAGCAGCTTGCCAGGCTTGCAGTGCGGGTGGCATACTCTTGTAGTCACCTCTAAATAAAGCAATTATTGATGAACCGTGCTGCCACACCGCGCAGCAGCTAGCGGCCTCGCAAGCCGGGCTGTGATAGTCTGGTCTGCTGGGTGGAGTTGTGACGATAAAGAAGTCCGGATGTGGAAAACAGCAGTCCCCATGGAGTCGGGGTGGGGGTCGTCTGGCTTGTTGTGAGGCTCTGCTGGGGTGGCAGGCCAGGGCTAGAACTTCGCAATGTCTCCCGGGCGCCTCATGAGCGTCTGGGCACAGGGAGAACAAGTAGCAGCTCTGCCCCATGTCTGAGAGTCTCTGGTTCAGCATACCTGGGTCGGATTAAAAAAAAAAAACTGCTGCAGGGTGGGTGTGGATGATCCGGGTATGATAGTCTGGTCTGCTGGGTGGAGTTGTGACGAGAAAGAAGTCCGGATGTGGAAAACCATAAAGGTTAGCATTATTATAATCTTTACTATAAGAAAAATAAATTATTTAAAAAATATTGCAGTTGCTGGATCTCTGGCATTTGTCATTGGATAGTAGACTTTAATCATTATGTTATCTGTGGTAAAACAAGGTTTGCCTCCGTGATTATTGAGATTGTTGATCTTACAGTTAATTAATTCAGTTGTTTTTTTCCCCCCTGAACATTGTATAACATGGAAAAATAAAGCTGGTTTCTTCAAATTAAAATCCATGTACACTCATTGGATGAATATCATCTGACTTGTTGTAAAGTCAAAGGGAGATGAATCACAGACGCCTATGTTGTAGTTCATTAGAAATGTGAGCTGCTAAATGAGGAATAATGGTCTCCTGATACAGGTTAACAAAATTACAGTAGGTAGCAAGTCTGAAATAGCAGTCTTAGGCATATGTCTTGAAAATGAGCCCTATATTTTAAGATGGAGAGCAAGCAATGAATATTGAAGATTAAATGTATGAGAAAAAGGTGGGGTTTTTGATTTTTGATTTTTGATTATCTTATAGTACAAAATTTACAATTTTATAAATTTACAATTACAGTACATTTTTTGATTGAATTATAGTATAAAAAATTCACGTGTTTCATGGTGCCTGGGTGCTTTACTTGAGATAATAGAATGCCTAGTTTATTTGAAAATAAAGTTATTAATGTACATATGGAGATATTACTGGTGCCCGCTCTAGCAAATAGATGATTAACGGGAAGATAGTGATAGTGATAGTGAATGTATATATGTAATGAATATATATTATCATTATATATATCAATGTAGCAAGAAACTACTAACATGTCCTCATAAAAAATGTGTGAGCTTTGCAGGCAACAAAATATTATATTAATGTAATAAAGGACATAGCTTTCCAAAGTTGAAAGCAAAGAGTATATTTAACATATTGAGTTGAAGATTTTATAGAAAATATTTATGACCTGATGCTTACGAATGAAGTTAAATTTTCTTACTTCAAGCACAATAAAAATTGGCCATAACAAACTTTTAAGTAACTAAATTCCTCAACTGCATAAAAAAGTCTTGACTTTCAGCATGAACTCAGCAACTTTTGAGATATTTTTTAATATGCAGCCTTTCTGTTTTTAAATAAGCACCAATACTAGAATTATTTAAGTAAATAGATATAAAAAGAATGATGTTTAAAATGGTGAAACATTCCACTCATTATTTAGTCAACTATACAGACTTTCAACCTTTCAAATGGTATTTGGCCAAGCCTTGAGGATTCTTTTGAAACAATTGCTATTTTCCTTTATTTCCTGAGAGAATTTTTCTGGCCAGATGCATTATGCTGATCTTTGCAACTTCTATATAAAATAAGTGCTATAATCAATGCAATATTTTCTCACTTGAATTGCTCAAAGGACAATGCTCAGGTGACATAATACATTTAATAAAACCATAATGGACCCTGATACCAAGAAATATTCACAAGAGAAAATATTTGATGCTACAAAGTCAAATATTTATTTTTATATGGAGAATAAAACGGGAAATTACAGAATTGAGGAAAAGTATTGATTTGTAAATAGACCATTACAGTGACTGTCAAAATCATTTATCTAGTGAGATGTTTCATTAACTAGACATAACTATTGGAATGCAAATTTCTTTTTTGTCCTTCTTTTTTATGGTGCTATGTTTATCTAAGGAACAAAAACAAAAAAAAAACAGTGCTTCATTGAAAAATGTGAGCTTACAATGTAGTTTTAAGACATGATTTGTTTAATTTTTAAATTTTGTCTTTATCAATTTTCACCTTAAAATTTCAAGGACTAATATTGCCATCGTTCTAAATCTACATAAACATACTTTCATAATAGTTCTTTTTATTAGGTTTTTAGGAAGAAAATTTGCCTTTAATATTTATATAATTATTGCAGATATTTATGTTTTTGCATTTTAGACCATAAGTAATCTATCTTCAATTTATAGATCTCATGGAACTAATATTAATATATTGTACTTGTATTTGCATTGTGATAATATTTGAAATTTCTATACCAACATCTATAGGTACTAGAATAAAAGAGTTTTAAAAAACATAGTATGGCTTCTCTAGAAACTCAGAGTTAAGCATGGGAAGCAGATTTAAGGAAATGCATTATTAAATACCATAAATATGGATGCTAATTGTGATAAGTGCGTTATAAACAGATACTAAGTCTGTTAAGGCCCATAGTATGGGAAAACTCTCAAATTGGAAAATGTTGTTATAAGATCTGAATCACCTCAAAATAAAAAAAAGAATTAATACACTTGATTTTTTTTACAAATTGAAAAAAAATGTAATAGTTAAAAATGTTGAGCAATTTTGTATGTAATAACCTGTGATTTGATACATAATTTTATGACATTTTATATTGGCTGCCTTTAAATCATTGCACATGAAGTACGTCTTCCAAGAAAATTAATAAGCCTCCAACTATCCATACGTAAAACTGCTAAGTAAATGAATTGATGGCCAGTAAACTTAAAACAAGTACATCTCTAGGCTTTAACTAGGCCTCCATTTAAATAGTTTTCACATGTGATATTTTTTGAGAAAAATAGTGCTAGAAGCCTACACAGGCATATGCTTTGTCATGACTTTTTAAAAGTGAGAAATTGCTCTTTATTTGTTAATAGAGCTCAGGGTTTGCTCATGCCTCTGCATTCAGGGGTCACTCCTGTGGGTTGTGGCATTGAGGGACCTTCTGGAGACTGAATCTGGGTCAGTGTGTGAGACAGGCACCGTATCTGCTGCGCTCTCGCTGGCCTCCAAAGTGAAGATATCTTATATGAGTTTCTTCTATAACTTAGATACAGCAGTGACATCAAAGTAACTTAGAGAATACAAGGTTTATTTCCCATAATACATTCAACAGAGCAGTGTTTAGAGCAGAGAAGAAGATGGAGGGTATCATGTTCATTTTTTTTTTGGGTCACACCTGGCAATGCTCTGGGGTTATTCCCTGGCTCTGCACTCAGGAATTACTCCTGGCAGTGCTCGGGGGACCATATGGGATACCGGGATCGAACCCGGGCCGAATGGGCTGGCCGCGTGCAAGGCAAACGTCCTACTGCTGGGCTATTGCTCCAGTCCCAATGTTCATTTTTTTTGAAATTTTATTTGTTTTCTGCAGAGATCTGTGATGTTTTCCTTATGGAAGAAAACATGGCAGAAAGATGAAAAAGTTTTTCTTAGACTTGAGTAAATTATTATAGACATTATCACACCCTTGAACAAATTATCATAGATAAGATATTGCTATATCAAATAACATATATACAATACATATTTACAATATTTCTGAATGCATATTTGTACATACATGTATTCCCATTTTCTGTTTGTTTGATATGTGGGCCACACACGGATATTCTCAGGAGTTATTTCTAGTTCCATACTCGGGAATTACTCCTGGTGGTATTCTGGAAAGCATATTGGATGGCAGGAATCACACCACAGCTGGATGTATGCAAGGCAACTGCCCTACTCATTGTACTAGTGCTCTGGGCTCTACTTCCATTTCTTTGACCCATGGATTTTTAAGGAACACTATTCAAGATATGATAGTAGAACTCACTACTCAAACTTTGTTTCTTTTATTTTTTTTGTGGGAGCAAGGGTAAGACGGGGACACAGGGGACACTTAGCAGTCTGGAAGTACCCATGGTACTTGAGAGACCAACAGCAGGGTCAGGATCTAACAAGGGTCGACCATGTGCAAGGCTAGCTTAGCTCCTATACTATCTTGCCGGTCCTCATTTGTCTAGATTTTGAGGAAATATATAGTGTAAATGTATGAATTTAAAAAAATATGGTAAGATAGGGCACATACCTTGCATGCAGCTGACTCAGATTCTATCCTTGGCAGTAACTCTAATCCCATAAGCCTGCCAACAGTGATCTGTGAGCATAGACCAGGAATAAGACCTGAGAATCACCAGAAATGGCCTAAAAAAAGCAAGAAAAGCCTTATACTTTTAGTTCTATACTTAAGAATGTCTTGCCCCTTGAAGTGTTGCAGATGTGTCTGTGGTGCCCAGCTGTGTTGGCAGGTGAAAGACAGGCTTGTCTACACCCAGGGCTCCGCCCCTTGGGCACGCTGGATGGTTGATGATCCGACAGAGAAATAGACTGCGCCCCTGGGGTGAACCCAGAGCCACAGCCCAGCCTGGCAAGCTACTCGTGGTGTATTCGAAATGCCCAAACAGTAACAATAATGGACCACATTCTCAATGAATGGAGACTTTACTGGCACCTGCTTGAGCAAATCGATGAACAGGAATACAAGGGACAAGTGACAAGATAGGGCAGTGGGTAACACACTTGAGTTGTATGTGGCTCACACTGGCTCTATCCCTCACTCTGCATAAAGGCCCCGAGTACCATTTAAATTTTTCAAAAAATACATTTTTATGACTGCAGAATGCAGCCATCTTTAGAGACTTAGGGAGATGGGAGCAGGCTAACCTCACCTCAATTTTTCTAAACAATTTTATTCTGAAGGGCATTAGAAGGTGAAAAGTAGCTAAAGCCTCCAAGTCAAGTGGCTTCGAGGTTTTCATTATTTTTCAACAATCCAGTGTCTTGATTAGATGATATCCATAGATTTTATGGCTATAATAGGTTTTATTGAGGAGTAGACTCATGAAATTCCCCTCAGTTCTTATTCAATAACAAGGAAATGATGAGGCAGGCTGGAAGAACAGAATAGACCAGACTAGACCAGAATAGACCAGAGTAGACCAGAATAGACCAGAGTAGACCAGAACAGACCAGAGTAGAAATGCTTTAGAGTATAACCTGCAAGTCAGTTGGTTTATAACATTATATATAATTTATATAATATAATATGAATGGACACACTTAAATATATTTCAACTATCAGGCAAAATAAACTACTACTAATAATTACTGCAATTATAGGATGTAATTGTAAAATTAATCATTCTAGATAACAACTCAATAAGAGTGAGTTTCGCCCAATAAGGGTGAAAATTATATGTGCAAGTCAATTTCCACTCCAAAAAGACAGAAGAGCTCTCAGCCTGGACACCAGACTGAGAATTTTTGGGTCACTCCTTGTTGGGCTCTGAGCTGCTAGTCTTAGATTTCAGCATTTTCTCACCACAAGACCCTAAGGGAAGGACCCAGAAATGGGCCCTACCCATAAGGTTACACCCAAAACATCTGTGCTTATCCAAGCTAAAGTGAGGCAGAATGTGCCTGGTCTTCTGACCTCTGATCACAGGGATATGTAAATCAATAATTGTTACCTTGCAAATGTTACCTTGCAAATGCTAAATCTGTGATAGTCATTTATTCTGAAGATTTTTATCTCTTACAATGGCCCAGGAGCTTGCAAATACCCTGTGATGAGTGCTTGGACCCCCTCCGCCCAAATATTGTATCAAAGGCTTAAAGTGTGTCCCTTAAAGCTAGTGCTGCTATCCAGAGCTCCCGCTGCATGGCTGCCATTCTTCCTTCCTTCCTTCCTTCCTTCCTTCCTTCCTTCCTTCCTTCCTTCCTTCCTTCCTTCCTTCCTTCCTTCCTTCCTTCCTTCCTTCCTTCCTTCCTTCCTTCCTGCCTTCCTGCCTTCCTGCCTTCCTGCCTTCCTGCCTTCCTGCCTTCCTTTCTTCTTCCTTCCTTCCCTCCCTCCCTCCCTCCCTCCCTCCTCTCTCCTTCCTTCTTTCCTTCCTTCCTTCCTTCCAGCCTTCCTTCCCCTCCCTCCCTCTCTTCCTTCCTTCTTTCCTTCCTTCCTTCCTTTCTCCCTCCCTCTCTCCTTCCTTCTTTCCTTCCTTCCTTCCTTCCTTCCAGCCTTCCTTCCCCTCCCTCCCTCCCTCCCTCCCTCTCTTCCTTCCTTCCTTCCTCCTTCCTCCCTCCCTTCCTTCCTTCCTTCCTTCCTTCTTTCCTTCCTTCCTCCCTCCCTCCCTCCCTCTCTCCTTCCTTCCTTCCTTCCTTCCTTCCTTCCTTCCTTCCTTCCTTCCTCCCTTCCTCCCTCCCTTCCTTCCTTCTTTCCTTCCTTCCTCCCTCCCTCCCTCCTCCCTCTCTCCTTCCTTCCTTCCTTCCTTCCTTCCTCCCTCCCTTCCTTCCTTCCTTCCTTCCTCCCTCCCTCCCTCCCTCTCTCCTTCCTTCCTTCCTTCCTTCCTTCCTTCCTTCCTTCCTTCCTTCCTTCCTTCCTTCCTTCCTTCCTTCCTTCCTTCCTTCCTTCCTTCCTTCCTTCCTTTCTCAACAATAGCAGAAGCAAGGCAGAGTTTCTCCCAAGTCCATTCCTCTCCTTTTTCGGCAGGGATCATGTCCGGCAAGATCTAGGTCTTCCTCATTTGTGGCAGGAGGGGCTCCTGGCCAGGGCCCCTGACAACTCCTGGCAATGCTCAGAGATTATTCCTGGCTCTTCACTTAAGAATTACTCCTGGCAGTGCTTGGGGGACCGACCATATAGGGTGCTGGGGGATAGAACCTGGGTTGGGTCTGTGTAAGGCAAATGAACGGCGTGCTGAACTATCTGTCACTCCAACCCTAAAGGTGGCATTTTTAAAATGGGAAAATTCAGACAAAAATCATTTTAATACCATAATATAGCTTAGTTTTATGCCAATGTCCAAGCAAGTTTTATTGTATAGAATGAGTGTTATACTTATCAACGGTGTGTCGGAGACTAGTGTAGCATTAGTAGGGAACATCCAGTAGTTCAACTATCCAAAAATAGTTTAGGATTAAACTATTTTTTCCACATATATCTATCTTTCAAAGTTGTCTTCATTTAATGAGAGCTTTAAGATATTTTTAATAAGCCAGTTATACATGTTGGAGAATATCTGTGAGCAAGTCAAAAAGATTCCTGGCTTTATAAGAACCACTTGTCATGATATTTGTGAAAGACTAAAGAAATCCTTAATCTTTAAATAGATTATGGGAAATGCACAAAGTGAGCACATCATGGTGTTCACTTGAAGTGCTAATTTGCGGATGGTTGTCAGAAGAGGCCAAGTTGCCCGAATGAAATGGACACTGTTAGAGCTATGGGGAGAGGAGACTTCAGAGAACTGACCTAAAGTAAGTGACTATCACCTAAAGTAAGTGACCAGCAAACAAAGTAACAATAGTCAGCAGTAGCTCTTTGGTCCTAGGCATTATGTTTGTAAAGCTTGGTTTATTTATGTACTTATTTATGCCATATCCCAGCTGTGCTCAGAGCTTATTCCTCCTGCCTTGGTGCTTAGTGACCATTTAGTGGCTCTCAAAGAACCATAGTGGTAGCCTGTATGGACCTGTATTGACTGCAAGCAAGACAAACACCTCAACTGCTGTCCTATCTCTTGGTCCCCAGCTCTTTGTCTCTCCAAGACAGCCAGCAACAACATTCTCTAATATTTTGAAATTGGCTACTGTGAATGATTAAGGTGGTTGGAAAAAGTGTTTCAATAGTGTTACATCTACCCCCATCATTGTCATCTAAAACAAAATAGTTATCCACATTAGCAAATTCATTTAAAATCAGGATGCTGTGAATTTCTGTTTATTGGTTTCAGATTAGTTACAATGCCATAAAATTAAGATTTCTATAATACATATATATATACATATATGTATTTCATTCCACATATGGAAATCATTCACAGTATGTATATATATATTCACACACATATATATTTTTTTGTTTTTATTGTTTTTATTGTTTAAATATAGTGTATATAATCTCATCTCTTATTTATTAGTTTCAGATTATTTACAATGCCATAATATTCAAATATATAAACATATTTTATTCTGAATAGAGTTTATTCATAATATATATAATGAAATCTATATGTGCAATGCATATATCTCTATTTCTATCTCTATCTCTATCATCTATATATAGATATAGATGAGTCAGTCTTTCACTACCATATAAAACTACTCACTAAATATGTTGTTTTCACTCAACCCAGCATTTGGACTAGGCTCTCCTATGCTGTTAGATCTGCCAGCTTAGTTGTGATTTTCCCAAACAACCTTCAGCAGTGGCATGGATGTTCTGAATGACTTAATAGAGCTGAGAAGCATTTACACTGGGTCCAGGGTAATCCTGACTTGAATAAAAGACTGTGTTATTACTAGCTATAATGAGTCCAGGGTATAATTATGTACAAGAGTCACAAACATATTTTGTGGTGTTCTGACAATAATAACCCGAGGTACTGTACATATGCTTGTAATTCTCGTCCCAATCAAGCTGGCATTCATAGTTGATCATTTGGTATTTAGATTAGAGGGCCAATTATGAAAATATAAGCTGGGTATGGAAGAGTCACATACACAATAGATAACACAGATGGTCGCAGAGATAGCCAGCTCTTCAACAACTAATACTGTCACTGGCATTTATAGAAGATATTTATGGTAAGAAACATCATTGAAAAATTGTTTAAATACATGAGCAGGCACAACAAGATCTGACCAAAATAAGATAAAGGTTGTTTTAATTTTTTTCAAGAGAAAAAAACATTGCTTTTTATCAGCATAGCTTACAGTTTTTTACCTTTTTGAAGAGTATTATTGCCTGTTTCAGATATCAAAATATTACTTTAAAGTTTTATTCTAAATATAGTTTATATAATCTAAGTAATTTTATTATTTACATATTGTTTAGAAAAGGGAATTGTATTTGAGAAGAATAATTTTACTTGGTGTCTCACATCTATGTCTTGATAGAATTTTGATAAAGAGTATAGATATTACTAATCAACTAGAAAATGAAGTTTACAGTTCTTCTTGGATTTAGGAAAATAACTTCGATGCCAATTTGGGTAGGATTTCTATTAAGAAGTTATTTCAAATGCAGGGAACTATATGAACTTTAATTCATTTATTATAAACCTTAAGGATAATAGCAATGCTGATAACAAAATGGTAGGTAGATTCTGTGTGCCTTTGTTCATTTGCTCCCCAGGGAAATGATTTTCCATTGAAAGATTGAAAGATATTTTATTTATTTTCAGAATGTTAGATTTATCTTTTATTTCTCTTGGATAAAAATAGCAAAGGGAAGTCATTTGAAGTAGAAAAAGAACTGGCGAATATACAAATATACCCGTGATGCAGTGATGCTACTTCATATTCTCTCTGGACAGTATGTTTACCACACTCTGAAATCAAGTTTCATTTTCGATTTCTTGTAAATGCATATACATATATATATATATATATATATATGTGTGTGTGTGTGTGTGTGTGTGTGTGTGTATGCATCATGACTTCATAATCAATTAGTCATCCAACAAAACACTTGTCAACTATTGACAAGAATGGAAACAAAATTTTGCAAGATGGTGCTTTTATCATCATCATTATCATTGTAAATTTATAGGAAGATAATTTTGCTGTGTCTATTGCTATATTAGAAATTATATCAAGGCTCGAGTTATTAGTGCAACAAGTAGAGCATTCATTTTGCAGGCAGCCAACCCAGGTTTGATTCCCGGTATCACATATGTTCCTCTATTACCGCCAGGAGTAATTCATGAGTGCAGAGTCAGGGAGTAATCATGAGAATTATTGGGTGAGATACAAAGATTAAAAAAATATGAAATTATATCCTAGAAAATATTTTTCTAGCTACAAGTCGATATAATTATTAAAAATGGTTCTACTGGTATAACAATTCATTTTGTCAATATTTTGCTTATATTTTATATTTCATATGTCATGATTCAGTAGAAAAAATATATTTATTTTGGGGGTGAACCCTAGAGTGATGAGAGGGGAGAGCAAATGGGAGAGATACATGTTCAAGAGAGAACAAGTACTCTATTGGGGGAAAAGCAGAGAGTGGTTTTAGGGAGAAATGTATGTTCAATTTCTCCAGTTGGTTTGGCTTAGAGTTCTTTACATACATAAAATTTAATCCAGGAGATGTCAGTAGAAAACCTTGCGCTCTTTCTACAATATGTGTTTTTTTTTATAGCATCACCGTGGATTTCAAAGTTATTTATATTGATTTTTTGGTATATGATGGTCCAACACTAATCCCTTCATAAGCATCCATTTTCCTCCACCAATCTCCTTCCTACCACCAACATTTCCCCACTCTGCCTCTATGGCAAGAACTTTTTTTTCTATTTTCCTCTTTTTTGTTCTTTTATGCACTTTTGTTTATACTATTCTTTCTAATGATTCTTTAAATTCCTATTTATTTTTTTTCTCAAATTGCCACTTTAGTTTTATTTTAAGAAATTAAAATTGTGGTAAATATTGAAAAAACTAAATAAAGTTATTCCAAGTAGGTTTTATGACTTTTTAAAATTGTAAGTGCAGTCCATAGAGCCAATGTGTGTTGCATGCTAATCATAGGCCCTAAAAATATTTTGTGTCAATATAAAGCATTTAAAATTAAACAAAATACTACCAACATATATTTCTAAAGCTATAAATAAAATATTTATCATTGAACTCTTACCTACTTAAGATAATTTGCAATTATTGTCTGCTTTGTAAAACTTCTTTGCATAACGTAGAGAATGCTCATGAGTTTTGTGTTTATACGCCATTGCTGAAGCATTTAGTGGTTCACAAAACAGTTGTTATAAAATTGGTGTGTGAAATATCATGGAGTGAACATGGGACACAAATCGACCATATTTAAATGTTATTTCCAGAACACAGAAGGGAGCAGAGCAAAGACACCATCAACTGTAGAGGAGGTGGTGGATCGGGTGCAGGCATCAGTGACACTATGCTGATGGCGACAATGTTTTTACAGCCCTAAGCCTTTTTCTTTCTTTTTATGGCATTTCTTAAATGGAAAGTATCCTTTGTAGGTAAATTGACAACTTAGGTGATTATAAGTCACTACAACTAAGGTGCTTCCTAATAATTTTCAGATCAAAATAAATGTCAAAAATGACTCCCAGTTGACTCCGAAATGGAAAATACTTTACTGGTAAGAGCAACAGACATAGTCATTCATATCTGAGTCAAAGGCTATGAAGAAAAATTGTGTATAGTTCTAGGCACAACTTAAGTCAAGTTAGGGCAACCTATTTTTTGAATATTTTTGTGTGAGTCTGTGAATTATTCGAAATAATCTTTAAGTTAACGAAAATGACACTAATTATTCAAATTTGAACATTCATTCATACTTTAAATTAAGTACTTATGTATACTTAATGTATATGAAGGGAACATTTAGAAATAATTCTCTCTCCTATAACTATTCACTCAACAGTTAGATCTCTGCTGTATTTTAGCTAAATGTTGGACGTTGAGGACAGAGAGCTTGGTTATATTAAGAAGGACCATCCTTTGCCTTCAGCTTGTGGTGGGGACTCCATTCTAAGGCTTAGCTCATCATTATTCTGCTATTTTTCTCTTAAATGTTTTGAAAACTCTAATGGAGAAGTAGCATTAGGAGTAATTTTACTACTAATTATCCAGAGAGGAGAGAGAACAAGCAAAATAAATTAAGTTCTGAGGAAATGTATTGTGGTAAAGAGGGGATGCCTAGATCACCCTTGACCCCAGTGTTTCAAGAAGAGAAGGACAGAAGGAAAGAATCAAGTGGGAGAAGGAGAGTTGGAAGAAATGGGTGAGCCACTAGAGTTTCAGTGATTCAGGTGATATGGAAGAGTGGTACTGCTGTGTATTTCTGAAACACAGATTCAACAAAAGTGAAAACATGATAGATCTAAGCGGCAACCACAAGATTTTGCAAACTGTCTTCAAGTTGACAGGGATAGGAAAGGATTGGGAGGGAATATAGGAACACTGATAGAGGGAAGTTAACTCTGGTGGTGGGATTGATGTCAAAATATACTTCTAAAACTCAGCTATCAACAACTTGGTAAATCAGAGTTCTTTGAAGAAATAAAAAGCAGGTAAAACACAGTATTCTGAAGGTTCTTTCACTGGTGGAGAGATTGGTGCTGGAACACTGTATGGATGAATCCCAAACATGAACATCTTTGAAATTGTATATTTCATGGTAGTAGAATAAAAATTTTTTTTTAAAAATAGAATGGAAAGGTTATCACAAATCAGTATCTGTAACTATTACATTTAGCATTATATCAGCTGAGTTTTTAGTTCCGTTTTGGTCTCTGTGAGTTCTCATGTACTTGTTTTTGAAAAACCCAGTGTGCCTTATGAATGGAAATGAGTTTCTTCCACTAACCTTAAAATTCTGTTATCCTCTGCCTTTCTACCTTGCCATACTTTTAATCCCATAATTGGTTGGTGCCAGCCTAGTTCTAGAAAGAGCAAACCATTCATAAATCATTACAGTAGCTATCTTCTGAGTACCTACAAAAACTCTTGGTAGACTTTTTAGTTTTATTTGCATTTCCCTTTGCCCAAAACTTTGTTGTATTTATCAATAAGTGACGCATCTTACATTCTCCATTAGTATTTTGTTACATGGGTGCTAAATCACATCAGTTGTTGCCTTGAAAATTTTATAGGGGTTTGGATCAAACTCTGTTCCATTTTGCCTATTTCAAACTGTCTTCCCAGACTCAGCCAAGTGTCTGCTAGAGGGCTGGATCTGAGACAAATCTGAAAAGCCAAATTTCTGTTCCTCGATCTATAGCATCCTGTTTCCCTGAAAATAAGTATATTCTGTTCAAATGTGTGTTTTAATGGAGATTACATGAAAATGTGTTCAATAAGAAGCAAACGATGCATTGGCTCATACTTATTTCCTCCAAAACCACCTTATAGAACTACTCATGTGCATTTTCTCCCACCATAACTACTGAGCAAGCATTTGCAACAGGATGTCAATGCAACATCCAAAATACCTAACAATCACAGAGAGGTATATTACTAAAATATTACTAAACTCGTTTGGTATTTTTAAGAAATTCTGACTTATGTAGGAAAATTAGGAGTATGAATGAAGATGAGAAGATTAGTAGCTGTTGTTGGGTGAAAGAAGAGAATAATGCTTTAAGATGAAGTGTTTCTGGGTGTTTCAGAGGAGGGCTTTGCCACCTGTCTACCAAGTGGGACAGATCCTTAGTCCTGATAAGTATTCAGTACCATAAAAGTATGGTACTGAATATTAGATATTAGAGCAAACAAAAGAACTCTTACATTTTGGTGGATTGGAAATGCTATGCCTCTTTAAAATGCAGGAATTGTTTGTGTGGTAGCTTAAATGTTCTTTTATGTTTCCACATTTCAGTGCTATGATCACATGTTTTTGGATGTCTGTGCTAATTTCCTCTTGAGGAGAACATCTTCACCCTCCAGCAGATATTGATGTACGGCTTTAGATAGTAAAAGCATCAACTCAATACTCTGCCCAAATGCTGAGCTCATTTAAGAAGCATTTTACTGTCTTAGTACAGTTTGCATTATCCCCTCTTTTCTTAAATTGCTTTTTCATCATATACTTATCTATTTGTGCAATGTAGAAAAATAAATAAAAAAACACTTAATAGTATTTTTTTAGCTAGCAAACACAATATATATTGTAAAGCTTATTGTTTTGATTTTCAGTTCGTCTCAGGAAGTTTACAAAAATAAGGAGAAGAAATAAAAACTAGCATTAAGTGAGCTGACTACCTCTATTTATTTATAACTCTTTCTTAAATATATAAGAAATTAAAAGTACAATACCAAACACAGTAAAAACAGCAGGTAAAAAAGGCTTATGAATGAGAATGTCTTGATTTACCTGAATCTGTAACATTTTTCTCCCTAAGCCTAATCACTCTGTCCAAATGACCTGTTTTATTTTTTAATTACTAGCATTATTTTAATAATTATTTTAATTTTTTGTTTTATTTTTTGGGTCACATCCAGCAATGCTCAGCGGTTACTCCTGGCTTTGCACTCAGGAATTACTCCTGGCGGTGCTCAGGGGAACATATGGAATGCCAAGGATTGAACCCAGGTCAGCCGCATGCAAGGCAATGCCCTACCCACTGTGCTATTACTCTAGCCCCCTGAATAATTATTCTGTAAGCATTTCATTCTTTGCTGCCTGTCTCAAGATCAAATAGAAGCGGCATAACAAAATGACCGTGTGTGTGTGTGTGTGTGTGTGTGTTCCTCTGATTCTAAGGTTGGCATCTAGGACTGAGATGGTAAAAATTATCCATGTACAACAAAACTCAGGGTGATGAGACATCAGCAGAAAATCCGGTCATGAGAAAGGCATAAAGGACATTAACATAGAAGAGAAGTTGAACATGTAATTTTTGAAGATTTCTTATTTTTCATCTACTTATTCTATCTCTGAAATCTTTTAGTGACTTGCCTTTTAGTTCTTTGTTAAAGGTCTGTTAAAAACGTGTGGGATTCAGAGGCTAGGTAAGACAGAAAATGGAACAGTGTGCTAACAATTGTTGAGGGTACTAATGCCAACCTAGAACTGAGAATTAAATAGAGGCAAAAAGATACACATGACAACCCTTTAATGTATGTTCTGTAATCCATAGTCTGGAGGGGAAGAAAAGAGAGAGAGAGAAATGGAAAGAAATAAAGAACCTGCCATGGAGCAGGGCTGGGGGAGGGGGAGGGAACCGGGGACGTTGGTGGTGGGAGATGGGCACTGGTGGCGGGATGGGTGCTGGGACACTGTATGACCAAAACCCAAATATGAACTTTTTAATTATATATCTTTGTAATTTTAAAAATAAAAAAATTAAAAAAAAATAAAAACAGATTCAGACAAAGAAAACATTGAAATAAGTGTTAATTTATTAGTCAGTTCTTACTATAATCCATAGAATATATTTGACAAGGCTTATCAGACAAGATTCAATTATTTAGTCAATGGATTAAGGACTTCTAAAAGACCCTTTTTAAAACAAGGTCCTCTAATGCAGTATGAGGGCTAGGTCTTAAATCTGGCAAATATAATATTTTGCTTCCTTTTTGAAACATCCTGACCACTGTCTGAGTCTATGGCCTTTATAGCAACACAATAAAATACATTCTCATGGATGAGTTAAATCTCCTGTGGCATGTCTTATGCCCCAAAGGAATATCAACAAAAGCTATTAGAACCATCACAATAAGCTTTTAAGCTTGAAAGTTATCTCAATGTTGTTACTATTATAAAATTTAGTATTAGAGTTAAGAGTTATTGTATCCCCTTTAATGTCCAGATGTTTACCAGAGTCCTCTCTCACCATCAAGTGACTCCTAGTTTTGGCTGAGTTAAATCATGTATTTACTCACAGAACTTTTCTGTATTTAACTCCACATTTGTGACAATTTGAATGGAAACTTACAAAAAAAGTAAGGACTAATTTCAGTTAATTTGGGGGGTTCTTATGGCAATATTCTATTATCTAACATATTGGATGTGCTCAACAAGTGATTGCCATTATGTCTTAAATTGGCTTAAAATTAAACAAATAGATTTTTTGTTTAATTGATACAAGTTTTTATTTAATTTAAAAATGTGCACTAACATATACATACCCTGACATGCAGCAATATCATAAAATCATAGCTATTTTAACGAAATTTACCATGTACCCCTACCGTGATTGCTTTAACATTTTTATGGCACTTAGTTCTTTGTTACTTCATCTGCTTTGTTCTTTTTTGTTCATGGTATAAAATTAATGGGGAATTCATTTTTATATGTATCAGTGTATTATTAAATCTACTCAATTAATTGAAGAACTTACCCAAGCAAGTATGCCAAATTGACTGTTTGACACATCACACCACTTGGTGATTGATGAAATTCTGACTGGCAAATTGTTGCTGTAAATTTAGAAAGTTTGTAGAGACATAAATTAAATTCCACTTAATCATAAATTGTAATCATCAATTTAGTAAACTGTGATCTAAAACTTAATGCATTAGTAAGTAAATACAACTATTAAAATTAATATTTGAATTCATGGGTTAGTAAAACTTCCCTGGAAAATAATAGATGAGCCAATTTTGAGCAAGCAAATTTATTAGCTTTTCACGCTGACACACACTCAGGTATAGATTGATCAGGGTTTTTGCTACATGTCTCTATCTTTGTCATAGTAAATTTCTGTTTCTTATAAGATTTATTTTCTTGTCTTCCTACGATTTTATAATGAACCCAAAGTATTTATTTTTATTAAACCTTATTCTGTGAAGATATAGAAACTTAATGAAATTTACCATTCATACTTACTACTAGAGACTAACATTCCTAAGTGATTTTAGATTGAGTAAAGAATGCTGAATATTAGTGAGATTTTATTCATCATGAACATAAAATGTCAATCCAACTTATATTCAATGCCAAAGAAAGTAAATTTTAGTTGGAAACCAAAACATTAGAGATGATTTGAGGAGAAAACAATTTGAAAAATTTGAGATATTTAAAAATATCAATAAATTGTAAATAATGGTTGAACCACATGCTGTTCAACTAAATAATGCAGATATTCTATTCATCTATCGATTGATTGATTGATTGCATTGCATTTTTTTTCTCACCCAGTATTGCACTCAGGAATTACTCCTGGCAATACTTGGGTACCACATGGGATGCCAAGGATTTAACCCAGGTCAGCCACATGCAAGACAAATGCCCTACCTGCTGTACTATCACACCATGTGCTATGTAGATATTTTAAAGGAAAATTACAGAATGAGTTCAATCTGGTTTGAATAGTTATTTTAATGATTTATGAAACCTTGTTTCATAAAAGACAGACATGGGGCAGAGCTGCTACTGGCTCTCACTGTGCCCAGCCGCTCATGAGGCGCCTTGGAAGGATGGCAGGTTCTAGCCCTGGCCCGCAACCCCAGCAGAGCCTCACAACAAGCCAGACTACACTCCACTCCATTTTCCACATCTGGACTTCCCCCTCTTCAGAACTCCACCCAGCAGACCAGCCTATCACAGCTCGGCTCATGCGGCCACATGTTTCATCAATAAATGCTGGATTTAGAGATGACTACAAGAGTATGCTACTCGCACGGCAGAGCCTGGCAAGCTACCCGTGTTGTATTTGATATGCCAGATACCAGTAACAATTATAGACCTCATTCCCATGGCCTGATGGAATGGTTTGAGGCTCTTTATGTTCCTGGAGCCAGCAGGTGCCCTTGGGCTCTACGTGCATGAGACAGGTCATATGGAGATGTTACTGGTGAATGCTCGAGCAAATCGATGATGAACGGGAAGACAGTGATACAGTGACAGTGAAAACTTGTTAAGCCATGTTAATTTGTAATTTCAAGATGGTTTTATTGTGTCTCTCTTTTTGTTTCCTTTAAATTGTTTCTATGTTACTGTCCAGTGAGAACAAGGACACATGTGCCACTTGAGTGCTTTTCATTGTGCCACGTGAGTATTTTTCATTGTGCCTCATATGTACCACGTGACTGCTTTTCATTGAGATACATCCCTGGCTTCTGCTTCTTGTGTCTGAACCATGCTATATGTTGAAGATTTCAAATACATTGGGCAGCTTTTGAAATTCTAGGTTGAGACAGAAGAATTATTTAGAGTCTCACTTAAGCATGCATTTACCTTTATTACATAAGATTTTAGATTTATAATTATTTAAAATGACAGCAATACATTATTTCAAAAATTAGTAAAATAAATTAACCATGTGCTCTTTTTTAATAGAAAAGGTAATAAAAAGGAATATACAATACCATGCTTTCCAGTATAACAATCAGAAGAAGAAATGTATATAAGAATAAATTTGATATACTTATATACTTTTACTTCACAAAAGTATATAAGAATACATTTTTTAAATTCTTTAAAACAATTTTTTGTTTGGGGGTCTCACTGAAGATGTTCCTGGCACTGCACTAAAGAATCACTCGGTGGGTTCCATAAACAATATAGAATGCTGTGGATCAAATCTGGGTGGGTCATACGCAAGGCAAACACTCTATCCACTGGACTAACTCTCCAGACCAGTGCATCTGAAACAACAAAGATGGAGTAAAGAGCAGGCTTATTAGTCAACTATGTTTCTCTGGCATGCTTGTTAGAATTAAGGCATGGCTTGTTCTTTTAAGACTCAACTTTGATATTTCTAGAAGCCCTGAACTCATGTCTCCCAAGCTCAATCTTCTGCTCTGAAAGATGCCATGCTATTTCTTCAAGGTTTGCAGTGCTAAAGATGTTTTTGTATTCTGAAAGCCACTGGGAAGTCTGGAAAGTCTGGAAAAGAATTCATTACACCGAAATTCACCGAGTCCCACTGATAAAGGCCAGCTCCCCATCAACCCCATAATACTCAATTATCATTTACAACTTACCACTCTTCCACAGCTACTCAGCATGGATTTACTCTATGGTTACCTTCTAGCAGAGAAATCCTTTCTTCAGATCATGCTTCTTCAGTGGCCAAGGTGGACTTGAAAATGTGGCATTAGTGAGGAATTAAAATTTCCCACCATAAATAACTTCTACTCACAGTTTATTTGAAAAACAAGTCACACTAGTTTCATCTTATACCAGAAATGAAAAAAATTGAATGAGATCTCCAATCACTTTACACATAATACTCACTTGGCTATTAGGGAGATTATTGCCTTTTTCTTAAGATAATTACCTGCTTACATAGGAAAAATTGTTCACAGAAGTTTCCCAGCACAATTTTGTTTCCTTTGTAGTTGGGGTTGAACTAGGCTAGCTGAACGCAAGGTGAGTCCCTTAAGAATTGTACTATCTCTCTGCTCTTAGAACTTTGTATCAATAGATTTTGCATTATTCCTTGCTATGTGTATAATCCACACATGTTAGATGCAGTTAAATCATTGGTTCAGTCCTACTAAGGATCAAACTTCAACATCTAGGCTATAACTGTCATTTTTATTAGTTCATATCTTTATTTTATACTGAGTGAACATTTCCTATCTTCTCTATAAAGAGGTCTTTTCTCCCAGGGAGAATTCTA
Source organism: Cryptotis parvus (assembly GCA_021461705.1). Lineage (NCBI taxonomy): Eukaryota > Metazoa > Chordata > Mammalia > Eulipotyphla > Soricidae > Cryptotis > Cryptotis parvus. The sequence continues at coordinate 66,150 of JAJIBD010026051.1, read as the reverse complement.
TAGCCATTTCTTAGTTTAAATAATTTAAAAAATTAAATGATAGAATATCCAAATTCTAGATAAAGTACTCTCCAGAATCACCTGTTCATTATTCTTGTACATAAATTGATTTTATTTTACTTTAGGGAATCATTTTTATTTGATCAAATTAAAAATCATCGTACAACAAGCTCTACTGAGAATTATTTGGTGGGTGATGGCTTTTGCTAAAATGATGACAAAGTGAACAACCACTCTGATCAATGAGAGATATTCTTTGTCTTCCCAAAAACTTTCCTGAACAATTAATTATACATGATGGAATCAATAGTAGAAAGGTGACCTTCTTCCTCTGTGTTTGTGAAACATGGCTCATGGTTATATACTTTCAAATAATTGGTTTGAAATGATTAGAGAATACTATTGAGCAAAGACAACTCGTGTTTCTGTAGAAAGATCTCTCATGGTTAAACACTTCTGAAAACAACTGGAAATAAATAGAAAATACAACTGAACAAAGGAACTGGCACAAAGATAGACTTAGCTAACAAGTTGCTTTTCAGTCTTTATTTTGTTGTAAGTTTCTTTGCATCACTAATTATGTGTCTCCATTTTCATCCGTAGGGACCTTTTCTCACTACATCTCAAACAAAAGGGCAGGCTAACAGCTGTCTCCATTGGAGGAACCAATATCTGCCAAACGAAAGGTCTTCTACTTGGAATGCCAGTAATTTCCCATCACCTCAGTGTTCTCTGCCATGTTTGTGATACTCTAAGCCATGTTTAATTTATATCAGTTTATTTCATGCTCTATGTTCTACAAAGTAAAAATATTTCTACTATGTTGTATTTATAAAGTTCTGGTTATGATAGAAATAGATTGATTACAAGCAAAAGATTGATATATCAATATAGATTCAATTTTTATAAATATAGATTTGTTTATACAGAGTATATACTCAACATACCAGCTATGTTGATAAAGCTTTGAAATATCAAAATTTATATAAATGTCCAGACACACAAAATATGTATCTATCCCAACTAATGAAATCCAAGTTCTTTTAATCTCAATATAATGTATACTTCCACAATAAATTACCTTTGCAACTTGATTTTTGGAGGCTTATTTTTACATATTTTAATTGAAAGACTCTAAATAAAGAGAAGCCAGGCTAGCACTTACTACAACAAAAGCATTAAGGATCAAAAAGTAGAATATGAAGTAAATGATATACAGTGAAAAAAAATACATTAAAATGTCTTATACATCCCTAACACATAATGATATATTAAGTAAGGGTTTGGTAATTAAATAAATGAGTGCTTAATCTACTAATTACTTTTACTAGTAGACTTCAGAGGACCAGGACCATTTTTAAGTTTTCATTAATCAAAGACGATGTAATAAATGTAAAAATTTTACTTTGTTTAAAGCCAGTTATATTCATAATCATATATTCAAAATATCAATTATAGCTATAAATAAAAACTATCATACAAGATATTTAGTGCTTCTTATAGCAAAACATTATTATAACAACCTCTCAAGTAAATGAATTCTTACTATTGGCACAGGGTTCTTGTGAAAATTTGTATTTTGCATTAGATATAACATTGTTACTATTATTTTAAAAAACTGTCATAATATTCTGTATATACATGGTAACTATACTTAGTGATTTTTTTAAATATTTACTTTTATGTAAGAAGACATTTTAGTTCAAAGCTTGCAATGATGTATAAATTTAATATTTCAAATATTTTATGAAAAAGAAGTACTTTTCTGTTTGTTTTTTTGGTTGGTTGGTTGTTTGGTTGGTTGTTTGGTTGGTTGTTTGGTTGGTTAGTTGGTTGATTGGTTGGTTGATTGGTTGGTTGGTTGGTTGGTTGGTTGGTTGGTTGGTTGGTTGGTTTGGGGGCCTTACCCAACAGAGCTCAAGGCTTACTCCTTGCTCTGACACTAGATCCAATGAATCTGGCTACTCTACTTGCTCAGCACCTTAGACCGTGTATAATATCTCCAGCCCATTAGTATATATTTCTTAATAGGTATATGACTAAGAGATAAAGAACCTGTAAATGTGAGTACAGAGACACTTGCTTTTTCAGGATCTTTGTGAAAAGTTTTATTAGGTGTAGAAAAAAATATTACCATATCCTCAGATAATTACATAGTTTTAGAGAGAGAGAAATTTCCAAGAGTTGTTTTAAAACATACAGGGAGTTACACAGAAATTGACACTTGGAAGATTTGAAAGGCACGGCAATAGTTCTGTACAGAGTGGTAATTTGGCTGTATCATTAAATCCAAATGTGTTCAGTAAGCAGATGTGCGCAAATAAAGTAACATCTCCGCTCTGGATTGGTACTTCTTGATCTTCTTTTGTTTGCTTCTTTTATGAGGACACCCATGGCTTTGTGTTGTTGCCGCGTTGTACTTTTTCTCTCCTCTCTAAATTAGTTTCCAGCACTGAGAGATTCTGAGAAACCTGCTAGGCTGCAGAGCTCAATCTGTCCACAGATGGCGTGAGACAGGATTCTTCAAACCCGGTGACTTCAAAACAATGTTTTGTTGTCACTGTCACAGAGTTGACGTGAAAATTGTTTTGTGCTACTGTTGAAAGTGAGTAAAATAATCTTCTCTGGATTTTGAATGTCCTTGAGAGATGTGATGTCATTTATAAATGGTGTAAAAAAAAACAGGTTTTTTATTCTGAGAAAAAGAAAAAAAGTAGAAAACAGTACACACATTTCCTTTACCATAATGGACAATTAGCTCTGTATATCCTACATCAAGCTTAAACTGCTGTAAACTAGAAGTCCAGTCCAGTATGTACTCTGACAATTGTGATCATGTTAAAGTTGACTTATTTTTTGCTTGTGTATAAAGTGATAGTTTTATTCTATTACAGTTTTATCACCAAATAGCACAAGGAAATGAAATGATACAGGTCTGAAAAAAAATCGAAGAAAAATTTCTCTAAAATATTAAAATAGAATAGAAAATTTAGAGCATTTTAGGTTTTTTAAGTACTTGAGACAACATTGAAAGTAAACTTGACATTTATTGATGAGCAAACTGAAAATCAAGATAGGACGGATTTCACAAGTCTTTGAAGGCACCCCAATTTTCAGCACTCTTGCCAGTCAAATCACTAACATATGCGGATAAAACCTTCAGTTCAAAGATTTCTCCATTTCCTCTTGATTAGGGACAGTTCAGTCTCTTTGGAAGGCCTCTGAGAATCGCAAATGCACTTGTACCAGGTTAGGGAGAGAAACGTCATGCGTGTACCTAGAGATCTGTTACTATAACAGAATTTGTATATATCTTTGCAGAACACAGTCTAGAAATGTGGTGGTCATCATTTCACAGATGAAGGGTTTAGAAGATTCTTTCAGATCTAAAATTTGGGGAAATATTTTTTCTTGTGATCACTATTTGGGGGTATAAGGCATAATAAGCAAGATATAAGACATCATAAAGACACAACACACACATGTACGCATACCAACAGAAAAGAAAGATGGAGAGAGGGAAAAGAGAGAGAAGACAGAGAGAAGAAAAGAAAAGGGTGGACAGGGAAAGGGAGGTCGAGAGAGAGTGAGAGAGACAGATAGAGAGAGAGATTTTACTGGAATGCTATAGGCTGACTATAAAATTTTCCTAGGTAAAAGCCTTTTACCTAGGTTTTCCTAGGCTAAAACTATGCCTTGTCCAACTCTCAACTATCTCACACAGAGTTCTAATGAACATTGGCATTTATTCCACAAACTCATAGATTCAAGTACTTTTCAAAGTTCGTACTATTTTGCATTTTATTGATGTTTTTATGGGCAGAATGATGCTATGGAAAAGAATAAATAATATTGTTTATGCTTTAGAGATTTTCAACATTACAAAAATATATTTATATTGTTGAAAGTCATTCCAGTTTATTTTCTTTCGGTATTAAACATGACTACAGTGGGTACACTATTTGCATAATAATGTTTAACATTTATGAATAACTTAACAAATTCATATTATCCATCTTCCCTAATGACAGCATTATTAGCTCAAGTTTTTTAATACATAAGCACAGCAGGAGACTTTGAAACAGTATAAAAATAAAGTGCAAAATATTCTCTCAACAGGATTGGCATACCTTGACTCTCACTTGAAGTTTTTTTTTTTCTGTTTTCTTTTTAAAGCACTCTGTTCAATATGTCTTATTGTCCTTTTCTGTAACTGTATTTGGCTCCAGATACAAATATTAGATCGAAATTTTGTATATTCTATGTTTGCATATTGTATAATTTGTATATAAAATTTAAACAGCATCAAATACAGTTTTCAATTTTTTTTTGTTTTGGGGGCAACTCCTTGCTGTGCTCAGGGCTTCTTCTGGATCTGTGGCCAGGAATCACTTTTAGTAGTGGCCAGGAGACCATGTGTGGTGCCAGGTCTCAAACCTTGGGTGGCCACATGTAAGGCAAGCGCTTTTCCTAGTACTAACTCTCTAACCCCCAAATCCCTCAAAAACATTTTCTAGATGCCTGTATTGGCACACTAATTCAGAACCGTACTCAAAATGTATGGCTAGTGGTACTGGGGTACCAAGATAAGCCAGACATTAGCATGCAAAGAATAACTCTGGAAACTTGTGTGATCTGCCTAGTTTTGCGAATATGCACTTTCCTTTTTATTTTCTATTTTTGCCTTTTTTTTTTCTTTTTTGGATCACACCCTACAATTCTTCGGGGCCACTACTAGCGTTGCACACAGGAATTAGTCCTGGCACTAATTTCAAGGTGCTCAGAATTACTCAGAGCACATTATGGGATGCTGGGAATTGAACCCGGGTAAACTGTATCCAAGGCAAATGCCCTACCTGCCTCACTATCACTCCAGCCCTATATATATTTTTAGAAATTGAAATAGAAACATTCACATAGAGGAAATATGATAGTAAGTTTTGAGCAGAACTTTAGGATTATAGATCTGAATATGCTCTGATCACTCTTCCATAGAACACATTGAAAATAAACAGAAAGATTTCAAATGCAGTCTGTTGAAATTAAATGTGTTATTTATAGTGTTTTGAGTGAGTTGTGAAAAATTAAATCACATAATAGACAGCAAAAAGGGATGAATGAACATTGAAATTTTTTGTGGCCAGTAATGACTAGAATCATTCCATGATATTAGGAACGCACCATTAAAACCCAAATGTGTGACAAATACCATTCTTCTAACATGCAATCAGAGTCCAGCAGTTTCTAGATTGCTTTGGACACTGAGATCTTTGTAATTTGGGGGAATTTATAAAAAAAGAAAATTTGAATACCTTAAATAGAACTTAATAGTGAAAAGAAATTCTAATATATTAATATTGTCCAAATATGAAGCACTGAGAATCAGTCGAATTCTGATTATTAGTATAGATTTAGAAAGTAACATTTCCTAGCGCTCTCTCTCTCTTTCCCCTTGTGTCTCTCTCTATCACTATCTCGTTCTCATGATTAATGTTTGGGTTACTTCAAGCTATAGTCAGGGATTTCTCCTGGCTCTGTGATTGGGATCACCGTTGTGTACTTGGGGAGAACACGAGTGTGCCAGGTTCTAACCTGTTTCGAATGTGTGCAAGATAAGGGTCTTCTTTATCTCTCTGGCCCTACAACCCTTTCTTGAAAACATGCAAACAATTTCTTCTCAATATTTCATGAAGAATCAATGTTGGTCAAATTCTTCGTATTTCTGAGTTAATAAGATGATAAATGTCTTCAATAGGAAATTGATTAACGTGATCAAACATATCACTGACCTTCTCCTTTGTCCTTCTTCTGGTTTATTTCATTTAATACAATATCTTTGGTTCCATCACGTTGCAATATCTGGCCTGATTTTATCATTTTTTTAATTTTTTTTATTTTTTCTGCTCTTTGGGTCACACCTGGCAATGCTCAGGTGTTACTCCTGGCTCTGCACACAGAAATTACTCCTGGCAGTGCTCAGGGGACCATATGGGATGCTGGGGATTGAACCCAGGTCGATCATATGCAAGGTAAACGCCCTACCCACTGTGCTATCACTCCGGCTCCTTATCATTCATTTTTAATTAAAAAAATTATCACTACAAATTTTGAGAAACATTTGCTGAATGTCTGGGAGTTTGCAATGATCTATTAAAATTTTGAATTTGAAATAAAACATATATAAAATAATGACTGTATGTTGTCACATGGGGTTAGGCAATGCCTAAAATTTTTTTCATTGACTTACTAAGTTATCAGTCTGCTAACATTAATGATTATGGAATCAATTATTATATATTATATGTTATCTCCCTTATATGTTCAAAGTGTATTCACCATGATTTATCAAACTACTTATAGTAGTATTTCAGGCAATCATTTTCCTAGCCTTAAATGTCCCATTTAGGTCAGCATTTCTACACCAATACCCCAGTTCCTTTTCCTTACCAGTCACCAAAGCAAGCTCATTTTCATTCAATGTGCTTATGACACATACTTACACTAGTGTTGACTCTTGTGCTTTTCATGCACAGAGTGACTTCACCTACAAACACCACCCCAATGTTCAATTCAAAACCTTTCATCCAATCTATTCTATAGCTGGACACCTCCTCAGAGCTCCTACAAATAGCCCTAATTTCTTGACACTGTAATTTTTAAAAATCAGAGCTGTTTTCAAAAATAAAGAAATATAATGAATGTTCAAAGAAGATTTATGTGTACAAAAGAGAAGAGATGAATGATTCTGCCTTTTCTTATTTTTTTAGGTCAGAATTGTGTTACAAAAACTAACAATTTCACAAAGCCAGTTGGAAAAGATACTATATAATTTTTTGCTCAAAATAAATTAATCTTTGGTATACTTTAAATTTTTGTGCCATCGGTATATAAAATGTATTTTTTGGAAACTCCCAAAATCTATAATACAAAATTATCATAAACTGATTTGAGCAACAAAGGGCAAATACGGACAGAGGATTGTGATCTTGCTTTGAAGAAGCTAGCCTGGTTTGGAATCCTGGCACCACCAGGAGTGTTCACTGAGGGCAGAACCAGGAGCAAACCCTGAGCAGAGCCAGTTGTGGCCCTAAAACCAAACAGGAAAAGAACTAATGTAAGAAAAGAACCCGATATATTTAAAGGATAATATAGTATGACCAAGTGTGATTGATTCCAGAGCAATAATGGTGCTTAACGGATATAAACCAATGCATGTGGTATATCACAGTATCAAAAATAAAGTTTCAAAAGCCCATGATAACATCAAAGGAAGCAGAAAATAAAGTTTAAAAAGATTTAATGTTCATTTATGGTAAAAAGTTTCTTAACAAAATTGGAAAGGAAGGAAATTTCCTGAATATAATAATGACTACATATGACTAATAAACCATTAACATAATTCTCAAAAGGTTTTCATCGAAAACCACAATTAGAATTGGAAACCAAGATAGAGAAATTGAGCATAAAAATAGGTAAAGAATTTAAGTTAGAATGATCACTATTTGCAGACAACATATGTATGACCATACATACATAGTTTTATGAGGTTTGTTTCTTTTCTACAGAGAACAAAGTAATGACTCAAAATTTGCTACTTTTCCTCAGTTTAGAGATATTCTCTTTGAGATTCCATGAACTAGGAAGATAAGTTACATTTCTGTGGCTTATTTTGGAGTAAAATCTTAGAATAGAAAAAACGGCATTTGCATCCTTAAGAAAAGACGGCATTGTAGGTGGAGGAATAGTACAGCTGTTAATGCATGTGTCCTGCATGTGTGTTCCTGAGCCCAACAGGAGTGATTCCAAGTAAGAACCATAAGAAGCCTCAAGCACCAACGGATGTTCTCCCATAAAAACAACATAAAAAGAAAAAAACATATAAATGTCTTCTTTCTAGTTAAAATTCCATTATTGTTCCATAAATGCAAGTGTAGAAAATGTATTTAGTGAGTTGTTTTATGACTGTGGATATTTTAAGTGCATTAATTCACAATTGAGATAAAATCACATGCATATTCCACTTGACTTATTCAAAATTATTTTAGTAGTAGGGTTGAAGCGTTGGATATTATAAAGGTAATTCTTCCTTGTTGTAGCCGTCATCTATCAAAGAGCAATCACATTACCTTTTCCCTTATGAGTGATTTGGAACTGTGGGTTAGATGTCCTGTTTAACTCAAATGTTAGAACCAATTAATGTAAAAGGAGACATCAAAGTTAGGAGATCTTTGATATTTTCCTGAAATGGAAATATCAGGGCACATCGGAAACCCATCCCACGTTTTTCTGAATCCAGGATGGCCTGTCATCGCCATCAGTGGGCAAAGTGAAATAGCCAAATGTCTCAGTTTGATGGTGCAGGCTAGTTCTTTAATGGGCTGGCTCTGGTCGCTTAGTCTGGTCATGTTGCAGTACATCCTGACATTATTTTCCACCAAATCCCTCCATATCTGTGGCTGCTTCCCATATGCTGCTTTTCAGCCACTGTTCTGTTTATAGACCAAGTTCATCCAGTCCCCAACAACTCTAGGGCATCCAGAGAGCTAAATTTTCTAAACCCCAAAGGCTGAGAATCTTTTACATAGTGCCAGAGCTTCGATTAGCCAACCTTCTTGTCCCAAAACACAGCTACCCAGGACACAGAAGGCAGGTTGTGAAGAATTCACATGCTGGTATTTTTGTGGCTTTGTCTTTTCTGTAATATTGCTTTGCTTTCATAATAGACTCCTTTTATTTTGTTCCAACCATTTTATTTAAAGATAATTTTATCTATTCATTCATTTATTTATCTGTTCATTTATTTATTTATTTATTTATTTATCTATATTTTATTTATTTATTTATCTATCCATCCATTTATTTATTTACTTATTTATATACCTATCTGCCTATCTATTTATCTGTCTACCTATCTCTGTATCTATCTCCATATCTATCTATCTCTGCAACTATCTCTGTATTTCTCTAGTGCTCTATCTCTCTAGCTCTCTATCTCTCTGATACCCATCCATCCATCCATCATCCACCCATTCATCCATCCATCTATCCATCTATCTATCCATCATCTGTCTATCATCTATCTATCTATCTATCTATCTATCTATCTATCTATCTATCTATCTATCTATCTATCTATCTATCTATCTATCTATCTATCATCTATCATCTGTCTCTGTCTGTCTGTCTATCTATCTATCTGTGTCGTCGTCTGTTGTTGTGTCTGTCTGCCTGTCTGTCTGTCTGTGTCTGTCTATCTATCTATCTCTATTTATTTAATATTTTATTACACAACTGTGAGATATACAATTAAAAAGATGTTCATATTTGGGTTTCGGTCATACAGTGTTTCAGCATCCATCCCTCCACCAGTGCCCATTTCCCACACCAATGTTCCCGATTCCCTGCCCCCTCCCGGGTCTGCCTCTATGGCAAGTTCTTCATCTGTTTTCTCTCTCTCACATTCAATCTCTCTCTTTCTCTCTTCCTTCTCTTGCACATTGTAGATTGTAATACATATATTTATAGGTTATCATGTGTATCTTTTTGCCTGTATTTAATCCTCAGTTCTAGGTTGGTATTAGCACTTTTAAAAAAAAAGTATTAGCACACTCTTTAACCCTCCCTTTAGAAATTTTGTTTTGTCACTCACTGAAGATATTTATATAACCAAATGCCATATGTCATGTGATTTACGTAAATGAGTGAGTAAATATTTTATTTGTTCCTCTATTACAAAAAGGGTTTTAAAAAAGGAAATGTCTTTATTGGCTGCAATACAAGGACTATCTAAAGGTTTAATAAAATGTTCATGTTTTATATTGTTTTTATTTTAACATTTTATTTTATTGGAGAATACATAGATATTAGATATTAGAAATAAATATTAATAATTAACTGATATTTATTTTAAATGTGATGCTGCATAATGATAATATATTATAATTTCTATGTATCATTCAATATATGTAAAATGGATCCCCTCTGATAGGTGATAGCCAGTGAGGCTTCCAGGGGTAATCCCTGAGAACCAAAAGAGCAGTAAGCCCTGAATAATGCAAGACCCCCAGAAAACAAATAAAATAAAATAAAATGTACCAACATTTAAAGAAAAAAGAACACCAGGAAAGCCTGGTTGTGACCCCGAAAACCAAGACAGCATTTAACATGGCTAGTGACTTTCTTACATAATACCCATTAGATGTGGCACTCTACTAAGCAGAAAGAAACCAGAGAGAAGTAGGGAAGTTGAAAATTAATGTGGAAGGATAAAACAATATTTAAAATATTGTTTTACTTGCAAAACTTAGCAGAGAAGTCAATTTGTTCTCTCGACTTTTGATTTAGAAAACTTTAAGATATTAGATACTCTTGCCAGCTGTTAAGTTTACAGCAGAGCAATAAATTAATGATACATAATAAATAAAAATACTGACAGTGTAGCCAGTACAAGAGATAAATTTATGTGTGTATAAGCCTGTATGTATGTATATATAGTAAACTGCCATTATTAGAAAATTAATGTAAAGCATAATTTAAATAACTATTTCTATATGAATTTTTGATATCACACTTGAAGATCAAAAAGGTCTTTTTTAGAAAGTAGTAAAATTTGTGACATATTGAAAAATAGTTCTATCATTTTTTTGCCCTGGAATAATTTTACCTGGATAAAGCTTTAAAAGACATTTGAATCAGAATCTTATTGATGTATATAAATTTGAAGTCTATGCAATTGGTGAGAAATATTTCTTTGAATATCTAAATTTCCTTCTAATATGTTATATTAGAAGGAAATATAAGTACATATTTTCTACACACACATACACACACATGCTTTTGTCTTTTAAACTACTTTTGCTTTCTGTTACTTGCACCAGAGGTTAAGTTACAGATCACTGAAGTGAGTTTTTTTTTTATCCCTTGGGGGGGAGGTAATTGGGCCACATTGTAGTGCTCAGGGCTTACTCCTGGCTTTGTGCTCAGGGACCACTACTGGAAGATTCAGAGGCCATATTTAATACTGGAGACCAAACCCAGGTTATGTGCATGAAAGTTGAGTAGCCTGCTGCTGTACTATAGTTCTGGGCCCAAATGTGAGTTTTTCCTTTGAAACTGATACTTAATAATTTAATGTTGAAGGATAGAATTGGACTGTTTTGCTTGTTTCTTTGTGTGAGGGGCTTGCTTTTGTGTACTAATAGTTTACTCCTGCCTCAGGAGCCATCCTCGGAGTCCTTAGACAACAATTAGTGGTGTCAGGGTTGGAACTGGATTCTGTCATGTAGAAGGAAAGTGCCTAAACCTCTGTACTATGCTCACAGCCAAAACTGGACTTCTAACGGTGAAGTTAATGTCGTATATGCACATTCAGATTCTAAATGAGGTATCCTGAAACTTCCAGAGTGCTTATTATATCAATAAATACACTGATCATATTTATATTGGTCTGTTTAGTCAATAAACATTTAAAGTGGTTGGGATAGAGTCTTCTTATCCATGAATATTACTAGTCATATCAAGACTTAATAATATAATATTACATGTATTAATAACACAATGACATTGTATTATTCAGTCTAAGCTGAAAAGATGATGTAAGGAATTTTCATGCTTAGACACGGTATTAAGTAAAAATAAGTTATAAACCGTTTAAAATAATATTTAAGAGGCATATACAGGGTAATAAATCCTCCAGATTTAGATATATAAATCTTATGGGATTCATAATCAGAAAACCTTTGGTTAAAATCCTGACCTCATTTACCTGTATGCTGTTGGCATGGATTCTTACAACTGTCTAAACCCCGTTTCCAAATGAAAAATGAGATTCCTAATAAGAGTGAACTCTACTTACTTGATCTGTTCTCTATTTTACAGGTAGACTTTATCTTTGTATGTGAAATAATACAAAAAGATTCCTCATCCTTATGTTATTTTCTTACAGAAAATAGCTTCTGCTTGAAATTTTCAAGGTTTAAAAGGTAGACAATTTTTAGAAAGCATAAAAAAGGCATTTTAAAAGTGAAAGCACTTGCATGTGGAATCATAGTTCAAGTAATTGATTGGTGCCTTAAATTAAAATAATTTTGATTTACCTGCTAACCTATCTGGGGGAATCGTCTTTCTTGTTTTAAAGAAGAAAACATGGTAGTAGATGTAAAAGCTCTTTTCCATAAGTCCAATGCAAATCTGAGACTTCATTTTAGATGTTGATTTTATTTTCTATTTTTCTTGCCTGTTCAGTAGGAAATCCATGCATCTTCTAAATGCTATAGTAATCATGGTTATTGCTCAACTGCTGCCAAGTAGTCTTGTTCTCCAACAATCCAAGTTTGTATCAGAAGATTGGGCATGAGAGGCAACTGCAGAAATAGTTCTCTACTTTCTTATGCATTGCTCCCTGCTTGGGAATAGTCCATATAAAAGCCTCTGCTCCTGGAATGTAGACATGAGCGAGGGAACTGATTCTGGGGAGAGCAGTTGGGACAAAAGAATTGTGGGGTGCATGAGAAGAGATATTTCATAAAAAGTTTGAGACGTGAAGGAAACACGTGAGAATGATCAGCCAAGGAAAGGCCAAAATGCCTGCAACAGAGAGAAAGGACAAACACAGTGCAAGGGACATGCCTGAAGTGTTACCTAATTTTTATTTCTTATTCTGGAAATGGAATTTCAAAATTTACATGACCAGAGAACAAAATCTTAAGTGTCAGTAGAAAAATAGGGGAGAAAATATCCAAAGAGATGCCATAAATATTAAGGCATTTGCCTTATGCAACTGACCGGTTGGATCCCCCAAACTCTGCCAGGAATGATCCCTGAGCACAGAGCCAGGATTAGTGCCTCTGGACAAAGGACACTACAGTGGTAATATTAAGTATCAGGTATTTGATATGCCAGATACCAGTAACAGTTATAGACCTCATTCCCATGACCTTATGGAATGGTTTGAGGCTCTTTATGTTCCTGGAGCAAGCAGGTGCCCTTGGGCTCTACTTGCATGAGACAGGACATATGGAGATGTTACTGGTGCCGCTCCGAGCAAATCGATGATAAACAGGAAGACAGTGACAGTGACAGTACTTCAGTGCAATGAGTACTTCAGTGGAAAACTTTACAATGCATGGAATAATTCCTATGATCCACTTTGAGCGAGTAAACTGAGCCACAGAGAAGTAGCTTATTGGAAATCAAATATACTTTGGGGCAAACAGTGCAGCTCTAGAGTCTGAGTCATTCCTACGAAGATGAAGTAGAAGATGAAGAGAGAGGGACAGCCTCTCCTTTGGTAGAACATTGAACACTACAGAAGAAATCTAGGTTTTATAGTAAAGGGAATTAGGTTCTTAAGGATCATTATCCTTCAGATACTTGCAACAAAAAGGAGAAGCCTTGGTGCCAACGTCCTGGCCTCTTTTTAAATCCCAAAAGGCAGATGGTTATTTTTAATACACTGACCCAGTTGTGCATGGCAATCCAAGGTCAGCACAAAACTCCAGAGAGTCGAAATTATCAACTTAGCTTATGTTGCACAGGAGAACTGCATAACTTAAAGCAGGGGCCCTTGATTTTGTTAAAATTACTCTCCCAGAACCATCATATTGTATTAGATTAATTTGATGGACTTTGGTAAGTGGTCGGAGAGAACTGGGCTACCAAACGAAGACCAAATAATAGTAGGTTATTTTAAAAATACACCTGACTTTGCAGAAAAATGCCAGAAGTTATTTTACAATAGCAGTGAAATAAATCAGAGCAGGAGCTCTGATGATTAAAATGTGATAACCCAGGTAATTTGGATTATGTCATTGAGGTCGTGTCATGACGCTGCTGCAGCCTATTGTCTTGGAAATTGAGGGCACAGAACAACTTTCAGGGGAAACTTAGGGAAACCTTTTAAAAGACAAATTATGCACTGCATAAAAGGGAGCTTTAGACCATCTGATTGAGAGCAGATATTCATGAACTTTCTATTTATGGTGAAAGACAGTCTGCATCTCAACAGAGTTTTATTTCTAATATGTGGTATGTGTGTCTGTGTGTATATGCATGTTTGCATATTATGATAAAAAGTTGTGTTTTTTTTATTCTTTATTATACCACCGTGAGACATACAATTACAAAGGTGCAATTGGTTCTTGGTAATACAGTATTCCAGCACCCATCCCTCCACCAGTACCCCATTTCCACCACCAATGTACTCCACCCCCTCCCCTCACCCCCCAGGCTGCCTTAATAGCAGGTAGCCCTGCTTCCTCTCTTTCTCTCTATCTCTGCATCTCTCCCCTCTTCTTTTACACATTGTGGCTAGCCCTGCAGATATTTATTTATTTATTTATTTATTCCACCTTTTCTCCTTTTTTTTTTAATTGAAGGGATGCTCATGTGGAGTCCTGGCTCCACAGGGTTCCAAGATGCACCCTCCACCAGAACCCATCTCCCATCACCAACGTCCTGTCTCCCTCCCCCTCCCGAATCCCAACCACCCGGCGGGCTCTATATGTCATCTCCTTCCTCTGTATATCTCCCTCTCCAGCAAACCCTCCTGCTGTTCACGGGATGCAGTGTACCAAAAAACATCATTGTTTTACCACCCTAGTGGCTCTGCCGCATGGCGCGCGCGACCTGGGCTCAAACCAGCTTTGCTGGTCCTCTGGTCGTGGGACATTTTCCCAGCGTCTGGACAACGAAAATGGTGGCTAGTGTGGTGGACGAGTCCCATCCGGCTGCTTCTGGGACCCCCGAGGCGACGGCCCACTCCCAAAGCCCATCTGCCCTCCTCGGGGTTCCATAGTCAGCTGAGGCCCGGCGCGAGCCAGGCTCCCGCCTCCCGAGCCGTCTGCAAGACTCTGGATGCCGGGCCCGTCAGCGGCTTCCTGGGAGGGGAAACTGGGCTAGTCACGATGGAGGGGTAGGGGTAACCACGCCTCCGTCTGACGACTTCCCAGTGCTTCCCGCCTCTTGGAGCCGCCTACCTGGGCTCGAACCGGCTTTGCTGGTCCTCTGGTCGTGGGACATTTTCCCAGCGTCTGGACAACGAAAATGGTGGCTAGTGTGGTGGATGAGTCCCATCCGGCTGCTTCTGGGACCCCCGGAGGCGACGGGCCCTAAAAAAGTTGTTTTTAATTTAATGTTTTCATCAATTTGATAAGCATCGACAAGTCCCTGGACGCTATCACTACATTCAAGGTAAAAAGTCACTAACCTCACTGGTCACAGACAGAGGGACAGAGACTGGTAAAGTGAAGAAACAGGAGACATTTATTGGGGTGAACTGCGGTGTGGGCCTGCCATACATCTGGTGAGGTTGAGACAGATCTTGGACTGGGAGATACTTAGCAGAATATTTAAATTTTCTTAGGTGGGAAGGGACGAAGATCCACAAGACATGTGTGCTTGGTCTGGCCTTATTTTATCCATGAGAGGAGGATGCAAGTAAACATGGAATTCCGTGTAGGGGTTACCAGGCACAGGAGGGGCCATGAGGCCATAGGTTTTGTCCTCTATTTGGTGGGGGGGAGGATGCAAAGGGGGAAATGTTTATTTCTGGGAATATGTCACTATCATATTAGCTGGCCATTTTTATCCCAAAAAAACTTACACTGGGCTGGAGCGCTTTGCCTTGCACGTAGCCAACCCAGGTTCGGTCCCCAGCATCACATATGGTCCTCTGAGCACTGCCATAAGTAATTCCTGAGTGCAGAACTAGGAGTAATTCCTACGCATTACCAGTGTGACAAAAAAATACCCACCTTACACAAAATAACAGATATATCCAACATCTCCAAGAATTTCATTGTGTGCTTTCAGTTCTGTATTTTTCTATCATTTTTTCTTCAATTAATAAGAATTAATATGAAAAGTCCCTTTTTACAACATTTGTAAAAATATAAAATGCTAGTGAGATTGTGGCGTACTCTGTACACCATTGATGGAAATTAAAAATGATGTTATAACTATGGTAAACTTGTCAATTGTCACTAATTTTCCCATTGTATTTGCTCGAGTGGGCATCAGTAACATCCCCATTTGTTGGGAATGAGGTCCATTACTGTTACTGTTTTTGGCATATCCAATACACCACGGGTAGCTTACCAAACTCTGCTGTGGCTCTGGGTTCACCCCAGTCTTTTCTATGTCAGAGCATCAACCATCCAGGGCTCACAGGGCAGAGCCCTGGGGGTGTAGACAAGCCTGTCTCCTGTCTGCCACCTGCCAATGCAGCTGAGCACCACAGCCACGCCTGCAACACCTCGAGGGGCAGATAACTATGGTAAACAGCAATAAGATATCTCAAAAGATTAAAATAGAGCCAATATGTGACTCAATATGTATATTTGGGGATAAATATCCAAGTTAAATTATATTGAAACCTGGAACACATGTCTAAATTCCATATTTATTGCTATGCTATTACCGATAGCAATGGAAAGAGTCCAAGTGTTAAATAGATGGGAAAAATAAGCAATCAGCAACATTTCCTGACTTTCTTACTTGCCCTTTTAGTATTTCATCCTTAATCAGTTCCCATTACCCTTAGCACACAGCATTAAAATCCTAAAATTCCCAAGAACCTTGTCTTAATTATAGAGCTAACACTTCATTTTGGAGAAAAACATGCATCATCTTCCAGTGGCTTGGTAGTTGTACACCTTATAACTTTTTAAAAACGTTTATGCTCCAATTAAATGAGTCAAAATATGATTGTGATGAGGCATAATTCTCGAAGAATATCAGTCTGTTTCCAAGCACCTTGCAGCAAATACCCTGAAGGAGCAAATGATGCCATCTTATCTATATGGTTCTTTTGAGAGGTGCCTTCTGGAGAGTTCTGCTGGGTGTTGAAATAAAGTAAGTAAAAGAGGAGAGAAGGAAATAAATATATAAATAAGAGAGAAAGAAATGAATAAGAAAGAAAAAAGAAAATAAAGGAAGAAAAGAGAGAAAGCAGGAAAGATAGAATGAAAGGAGGAAAGAAAGATGAAGGAGGAAAGAGAAAGGAGGAAGAGAGAAAAAAGGAAAGAAATAAATAAAGAAAAGAAAAGAAAAAGTAAGATAATTTGCAGGATATTCTATAAACCATGATAAAGGAGCACATATCTGTGTACTTACCAAGAATTAAAAATCAGCAGGTAAAAATAAAAGAAAGAGAAAGAAATTTTTATAAGATAAATTTCCACATTGGATAATTGCTGTGGGAGTGAAATAAAGAACATGTAAATATTTCAAGAGTATCTGGTGTTTCGTCTTTGTCATTGTTTAACAATACCTTTACTTCTCATGGTGCATTCCTCTGTCTCTCTGCTTATATATATATATATATATAAATAGTTATATTTATCATATGTAAAAATGATATTATCATATTACAATATTCCTTGATATACTATTATTCACAAATATATTGTTTATTTAAAATAGCTACCATTAGACCCAGCCTTACCACTCATGGGAGTATACTCTGGAGAACCAAAAATACACAACAGTAACACCATCTGTATGTTTATATTCCTTACAACACTATTCACAATAGCCAGAATATGGAAACAACCTATGTGCCCGAGAACAGAAGACTGGCTAAAGAATCTATGGTACATCTACACAATGGAATACTATGTAGTTGTCAGGAAAAATGAGATCATGGAATTTGCTTAAAAATGGATGGACATGGAGATTACCATGCTAAGTGAAATCACTCAGAAGGAAAAGGTCATATATAGAATGAATTCATTCATTTTGAGGATATAAATATATACCAGTGTTCTACTAATTGTTGGAAAAGGTAACGTTAGACTAGAACTGATCACTGACTGTAGGCAAAGGGTTATGCATGATAGCCCCTAAATATATGTATGGCAAGCCACGATGTGTAAGAAAGAGGAGAGATTGAGAGAGAGAGAGAGGAGAGGGAGAGAGGGAGAGAAAAGAATAAGAGGCAAAGTGGGGGAGGGAGGTAACCTGGGGACAGTGATGGTGGGAAATGTGCACTGGTGGAGGGATCGGTGCTGCATCATTGTATGACTGAAACCCAAACATGAACAGCTTTGTAAATATTTATCTCACGGTGTTAAAATAAAATTAAATATATTTTATCATATATATGATAAAATATTTGTTTATCTTGTGTATATATGTTAATATTCACCAATACACTAATTATTTCCCAATATGCTATCTATTTTAAAAAGTAATTTTGTTGATTTAATGACTTGCTGGGGTTATTCAGAAAGTTTAATGGGATTTAAATTATTTCTATGTTTAGTTGCTCATTAGTAAAGTCTACAACAGTTCACAGTAAAAGTCTAGCTGTGTCACGTGACTCACCAATCTCAGCTATTTTGCTCAATGACACAGCAGTCGTGGGCAACCATGTGACTCAGGGTCCTCTTAAAGATTCTAAGCCAAGGTGAATAGTTTAGCTTTGGATTTCAGGCTCACAGGGACATTTCTTAATGCTCTTCTTTTTTCCCATTTACGTGAGATTAAAAAGATAATAAAAAGTCACTTGCAATGATTATTTTTGCAATCAGAATGAAATCTTCAGCGACGAATAGCAAATCTGATGTCGAGCATGACTTACAGGGAGAAACAGAAAGCTGACTTGTTCCAGCTGCAAGGAGCCATTTTAACATGATTTTATGGTGCTTTTAAGTTCTTTAAATCCTTCCAGATATAAAACTTTCCTTCAGTATTTTTCTGATAATTATGTCATATGCAAAAAGCATTTTGTTGATGACTTATTAAGTTTGTACGTCTACAGTTTGAGAGTACATATATTTCTCTCACTTAATCTTAGAATACCTTTTTTAGGAAATTGCACATTTTAAAATTATGCAAAAATAATAAATATTACAATATAATAAGACAGTATGTATTTGTCCTTAATGAAATGCAAAATGTTTTATGATAATGTTTATGTAAAAATCTATTTTTGGCTAGTATGATTATTATTAGGATATTATAGAAAGTATGATAAAGCAAAAAATGTATTGCTTTCCTATGGAACTTAGTGGTGTAAAAGAAAAAAAAGCACATAAAACTGTCTTATATATCCACACATATATATGGGCTGCAAAACCTTTCCAACTTAATAAAATAAGATATTTTATCAAATATCTTAAGTGTTGATTAAAGTCTTTAATAAGTTACTACTGTGAGTAGGTTGCTTGCCTTCATCATAGCTGACCTGGGTTCCATATGGTACCACATGTGGTTCCCCCAAACTGTTCCCATAAGTGATCCCTGGGCACAGACTCAGTAGCAAGCCCTGAACACTACTGGGTATCACCCAACAAACAAAACAAATCTCTATTAGTCTTAGACTTCATTCAATATATGGCCTGATCCCTGGCAAAGAAATCTTGCAAGATCTTATTCCTAAAATCTTCACTTGGCATTTTCCTTCATTTTCAAATTTACTGTATTGGGGACAATTGCCGAGGTGCTCAGGGAAATTGAATCTGTGCTTCAACAGAGCCAAGAATCTGTGCTTAGGGATCTCTCCTGAAGGAGCTTAAGGGACTGTACAAAGTGCTAGGGAAGAGCCCAGGTCGGCTACAAGCAAGACAGGAGCCCTATCCACGGGGTATTGCTATGGCCCCTTTACTGAGATCTTATACCTCATTCCTCACGCTTTATAGACTTCCTGGTAAAATCAGACTGAGCATCTTTTACTTTTCAAAACAGCACCAAACATTTTCTCATACAATTGTGAGTGGTGCAATATCATCTCTCTGAAACGTTTTTCTAACCTGCAACACCATTTTCCATTTATTCTAAGATTCTGCCTGTAATGTCACTTTCTTAGAGACACTTCCTTGATTATTCAATGCAGATTTGATAGCTCATGAGCTCCAGCCTCTTCTTTATAGTTATCACTATTTGCATACATGTATAAAAATCTTCTAATATGATTATGAAATTATTCATAATAATTGCAAGCTATTCTAATAAACATTATGTCTAAAACTGACTGAAAGAAACTCTCAGGGGTTAAGCAAAAGGGTACACTTTATTGTAATGATTTCCATGCTCTATATCCAATGCTAGCATTTTATGAAAAGCAGAATATAAATAAAATTTGATATTTGTCTAAATTTAAAATTTTTTGTCAATGCTAAGCAAAGCTAGCTAACTAAAAGAATAATAGCAAAAATCAATCATATATATGTTTTTATTGCAATGCTATTTCAGTCAAAAAAAGAAAAGCAAGATGTAGTGTTCTCAAGAGTAATCTCACCTAAGGATGTATTCAGAGTTTGAGACTCTCCAGGGTCCTGAAATATAAATTATCTGAGAAAAAGTAAAAGTAAATAATTGAATTTTTTAAATGTGGACTCTCTAAATATACGATATTACTGCAATTAAACTGGTAACAAATTAATATGTAAAATAAAATTAGGAAAATAAAAAGTCACAAAGTAACAATAAATACTATAATTGCCTTATATGACACTATATAGTTCTTTATAATCGATGTTATTTATAGTCATCATTATAGTAGAAATTATAAAATCCTCTGCATACTTTACACAAAAAAAATTCAATGGTAACTAACATTTAGGCTCATGTATATATTGACTGCCAATACTTGCAAATGTTCATAGAAAATTTTACCTTTATAGTTTTTAATGAAAACTGCAGTTGATAAATTTTAAACAAAACAATTAATATTAATTAAATGAACATATATCCAAAATCAAACAAAGAAGATTAAGTCTACAAATGCGTTATCACAATATTTATAAAGTTTACAGAAAAATTCCCTCTCCAACAAAGGATAGAAGAAATCACTCATAATATTCATTCATTTAAGAAAATGTTTTTAAGTGCATATCACTTTGGGAAAATCTTCATTAGTGGATGCAAATTATTAAAAATACTCTCCTGTATCATCAAGTGGGTGTTAAAAATATAAATTTTAATGTAAGTGTAAATGAATGCATCAAGCAATGTAAATACTGAAGATTTGTCACCAACTTTATTATTTTAATTCCTAAATGAACGAATTAATCATTCCTAAGTGGCTACAATGTGGATAATTATTTAGAGAAGGTGAATATAATGCCCGTTACCTCATCCAGGGAATTGACACATATTATTGATGATAGAAACACTTATTATTCAATAAGTATTTCATAGGTTTAACTAATCACTTTTTAGAGATTGATTTTGACGGTGAGTATCAATGATCATTTGCAAGGCTCTGGAAAGTCTAAGCCGGTGAAAGAGCTGAAGGTTGATAATTCATTTGTGTCACTCACTTGATCACTTGATCACTTGAATCCCGTTATTCATCGATTTGCTCGAGCTGGCGCCAGTAACATTTCCATTGGACCCTATCACGTGCCAATGTAGCCCAATGGCATCTGGTTGATTCAGGAATATGAAGAGCCTCAAACCGTTCCTTCAGGGTCTTAACAAGAAAGTCTGACCATCTTGTAGGTGGGCGGCCACGTGATCTTTTGACATCCCGTGGGATCCAGTTGGTAACGGCTCTAGTCCAGCGGTTGTCTCCAAATCGCATTACATGTCCAGCCCATCTGATTTTCGATGCCTTGGCAAACGAGACAGCGTCCCTGATTCTGGAATAGCAACGGAGGTCAGAACTCCAGATTCCTTCTCTCACTTGAGTGAGGCGTGATATTCCAAGCATAGCTCTTTCGATTCCTCTCTGGGAGACCCGAATAGCATCCTCATCCTGCTTTCGTCGGGCCCAGGTCTCTGAGGCGTATGTTAATGCAGGGAGAACGGTGGAGTCGAAGAGATGTGCCCGAGCCGGAGGTTCTTTGTCCTTTTTAGCTATTTCTTTGATGCCTTTGAAGGCATTCCATGCCGCTCTCTTCCTCCCTGCACAGCTTCAGGTTTTAGGTCGTTCATCATGTTGACTTCCGACCTAGGTACACATAACTGCTGCATTCAGAGATGTTTGTTCCATTGAGAGTGAATGGGGCCTCTGGAACTAAATTCATCATTTAAATTCATTTGTGTATGATAGAAAAAAAGGAGTTTAAGTAGTAAAGATTGGGAGAGGAGATTAGGAATTGGGAATGAGATACCAAATTATGTTTAAGACAGCTAATTATCAAATGTAATATAGACGTTTAATTGATCCAACAAGGGAATAAATCTGAGTAGGCTATAAAATCTGGGTCTTGATATATAAATCCACTATGAATTGATTGATAAAACTACAAGAGACATTGCAGAGAGGGAAGAGAAGGTTCAGGATGGAGTTCATACCTGAAAGTTTAAATATTGTGCTGTACTAGAAATAATATTTTGTTTGCATCACTGTCCAAGCTGGTCTGCATCTTCTAATAAGATAGGGTACAAGTAACTTAATTTGAAAGCAATTATTATCCATTTCTGTTAGGACAATGGTATCTATGGTACTTGAGGATCCAGGATAGAACTTTTTTAAGCCTATTTAACTTTGAGACAGGACTTTACCAGAAAATACTGAATAGGAACAAAAATAAAAAATTTGAGAAATAGTCCTGAGGCTTAAAAAGAGTGATTTTTTAAAACCCAGATTTTATAGCCTACTCAGATTTATTCCCTTTTGGATCAATTAAACGTCTATATTATATTTTAAAATTAGCTGTCTTAAACATAATTGGTATCTCATTCCCAATTCCTAATCTCCTCTCCCAATCTTTACTACTGAAACTCCTTTTTCTATTCTACACAAATGAAGTATCAACCTTCAGCTCTCACCCCTTAGACTTTCCAGAGCCTGCAAATGATCTTGATACTCACCGTATTAATTTTTTTTAGGATTACTATGTAGGATTGAGTTATTAAAGCAAGACTCACCTCACACCTCATGCTCTATAGAACATGAAGATAGAATAAAGAAATAAGGAAGATAGAATAAAGGGTAGAGCATGTTTAGCATATAAACCTGCATAGACAGGACAGAGTTATGAATGAAGGTGAGAACCAATATATAAATACTTGTAGGTTAGTGTTTAAGATGCAAACATGGATAAGAGTGAAAGATAGCAGCTGTTGGAGCTCATTAAAATGGACAAAGTCACAAAACACTATAGTCTTCAATGCACTATAGAGTGCAGTCATAGAGCCCTTTGGAGGCCCTTGAGAGCCTTTGGGGGGTGGTGCTGGTGGTCCCTTTTATCACAGGACCAAAACAATGATTCACACATCGGACCTAACATCAACTCACAGGCCCAGTTACTAGTATCACTGCGGGTCTCTTGGCCCCTCAGCTCTGATTAGGAAGACCCTCAGTCCTTCCAAAAAATTGTAAAATATCCTCATCCAAAATAAGCTTCTCTTAAGACATACTCATGTCAATAAAAGGGAAATGATTTAGTGAAAGTGTTATCTCTAGCTGATAGCAATGGATGAGTCAATGTAGATTGGTTGAAAAGTGTTAATATTAGAAAATGTACATTTTTTTTCATAGTCTGCCAGAGTTTTGGTCTTCCATATGTCAGACAGAAGAGTATAGTAAAGCAAAAGTGACATTTCCTTGTACTTCCCTAGGGATTTTTATATCAGTAACAAACACTATCAGTGATTGCATAGAATGGAATGGTATACATTTACACTAGTCATGAGAGTGAGAAACTAAAGTCTAGAGCAGAAAGGTACTTTTCTCTTGATGACTTCTAAGGAAGAGCCTTCTAGGAGAATAATGATATTGCCCAATTTGTAACATGTTTTACAAGACAACTCAACATACTATATAAGACAACTCAACTGTATTCTTAAGAAATTCACTTATGCCTCAGCTGGTTCAAGATTAGATGTGGTTATGGTATATTTATTGAGCTTCTCAGGAAGGCTCATGTGCTCCATAATCTGACCACATGAGCTTGTCTTCTCATAGTATGAAGCATTAGGACATTTCTTCAACAAACATGTGCTTTACTGTTTCCTCATCTTATGAATTGATTTCATGAAGTCATTTTGAAGACCTAACAATATGATTTAGTAGAGTTGTATAAACTTAAATTAAGATAGTACTATTGTCTCTTTCTGTAATAAACAATTATTGGAATATAAGCTTGATTATTCAATTTATGATAGTTACTGTAACAGAGAAAGAGTGTCCCTCATGCAAATATATAAGCAACTAGAGTAGTGCATGGCAGCTCTATCTCTCATGTTTTGTAAAATATGTCTGCCATATGCTATCCCATTAACTATTCATAATTATGAGTAATTTCCTTAGGACACTGAAACACATGTGTTCAATGACATCTGTTTGAGTATCCACTCTTTAAAGAGCAGAATTAGGTCTGAAATTAGATTTTCTTTGGAAATAAAGCAAATTACCACTAGAAATTCTGTACATAGGAATTATACATGTTATTATATGAATATCACTGTATCACTGTCTTCTGCTCGAGCTGGCACCAGTAATATCTCCATGTGACCTGTCTCATGCAAGTAGAGTCCAAGGGCATCTGATTGCTCCAGGAACATAAAGAGCCTCAAACATTCCATCATGTTATGGGAATGAGGTCTATAATTGTTACTGGTATCTGGCATATCAAATACGACACGGGTAGCTTGCCAGGCTCTGCCGTGCAGGTAGCATACTCTTTATATGAATAGCAGTATTGAATTGGGCTAGCTCTTGTAATTAGGATAATATTAGAAAATGTGCCATGCTCTATTCTATGGATGGGAGCAAAAGGCATACCAAGAGTCTTCCTTCAGTGAAATTGAGGGTTAGGGGAACCAGGACTATTCACATTTGTTTGCTTTGCCGTGCTCTTGTTGCCTTTTCTATGACTTGGATGGGACGGGAGGTGGGGCTGTGAATGTAACCATGGATGGACTAAAGACATCACTTTTATCCACGTTAAATACTCAACATCAACAAAAGTCTCTGTGGCATTTAGATGCTTTAACAATAGATGAAGCTTTCGAATGAGAAACAGAAGGAAATTTCCAGAAAGAGGGTTATGGCATAGTTTAGAGCAGAGGTCAGAAAACATACCTTGAACACTTCCAGATACAAAATGTGTCACATTGTGTGGTTTATCACGGTTCTTGAACTAGCCAACTTCTTCAGCAAACATTGCATAAATGAATTTAAATGTTTCCGTTGTTAAGTAAACATTAACTCTATAACCAGCCTTGTAACCAGACTGATTACTATACTGAATATTGTTTGGAACCTGAAGAAATGCTCTTGGCGGCCACATGATGTCACACAGATATTCATATGTTACAAAGCTCCAGGGAAAAGTCCCATTCTGGAATAAAGTTGGAAACTGTTCTTCATTTTTAATAATGTACTACTTCCAGTTAGATGCTCAGAATAACCATGCACTGCTGGGACTTGAACCTGTGCTATGGTGTGCACTTCACCCTTAGAGATTGCTTCCTGATGACTGGAAACTTGGCCTTATGCTATGAGAGTATAAGCTAAGAGAAGGCTATCTAAATCTGCTCACCATTCACTTGAAATTGTTGTTCAAAGAGCATAACTAAGTAATTAAACACAATCACTATCATATCTTCCCGTTCATCATCAATTTGCTTGAGCAGGCTCCAGTAACATCTCCATATGTCCTGTCTCATGCTAGTAGAGCCAAAGGGCATCTGCTCGCTCCAGGAACATAAAGAGCCTCAAACCCTTATACTAGGTCATGGAAATGACCTAACATAATTGTTACTGGTATTCGGCATATCAAATACGACACGGGCAGCAGCCAGGCTTGCCGTGTGGGACTCAAACACAATATACATTTATAATACATCACTGTTAATTTTGTGTTTGTGTAATGAAGTCCCCGAATGAGAAAACTGAGAAATTCCAGCTTTGAGGTTACTTATACTCTGTATGCAATACAACAATACACATATTGTTCACAAAATATCGCTTCTTTTATTAATAGACCTTACTGTGGGTAACTGAGATATTATCAAGACAAAATTTGTCTGGATTTGACTGATCCCTAATAGTAGTTTAGATATTTAAGGATGGCTTACCACAACAATGCCTTTTGCAACAGTGCCCACTCTGGCCTACTAAATGGAACATCCTGGGGACAGAGAATCCCAGCTTACATTGTTAATGGTAACCTATAAATATACATACTGAGAGTTAATAAATGCTGCTTACTGCTTACTATCGTTGCCTCTTTCTTCATTAGGTCTGTCTTTCTCTTAACCTACGATGAAAGCTTATCAGCACAGATGTACAGACAGTCTTGCAGAGTGTATGAGCAACAACCATCTTGGCTTCAAGGTAGGAAGGTGACAGAAATGTCAGAGTTAGCCTGTAAAGTTATGGTTGTACTTACCATGAAAAGGTCCTGGTATGAGATTGGACAGAGATGCAGAAGGGATGTTATACTAACTTATCAGTCAGTAATCGACTCTTTAATAATTGCACCTAAGAACCGCCTATGAACATGACCCACAAGTCCTTGGGTTAACATTTTAGAACATCTTTCCTCAACTTTAGAACTGCATAAAAATAGGTGGTGACAGGAAGAAATACATATGACTTGGTGATCGTAGACATGGTTCATGTTCACTTGCAAAGTAAAAATATTTTGAATGATGCGAAATCATAACGATTTCCACCAACTTTTGCCCCATGTATTTTTGCCTCTCTGGGCCTCTGCATCTGTGCCTCCCAAGAGCAGACTGACTTTCTCAATGTACACCATGCGCATCCTTTTTACTCTCTAAAGTGTTGACAAGGCTTCACTTCCTCCTGGGAGCCATGCTTGATATACATTCCATCAAAATTAATTGTTCTTTTCATAGTACTCCCCTGGAAAAACCTGAATTAGTAAATTAACTTTCTCGTGATTTACTTAGTAATGTGTATTCCGATATTCCCCATCAGTTCTTAAGTGCTCAGTGACAATGACTCCTTCTGATGTCCCATGTGCAGTCACAGGCTCACCCTCCAGGTCCTGGACAGGGTAGATGAGCAGAACACTTGAGCCCTGCCCAGCCTGGTAGCTTCAGCACTACGAAATCCCACAGTTGATATCAGCCATTTCACTACAAAATTATGAAAGGTGAGCTGGACTCTTTAAATAAAATTCTGGATAATCAAATGGAATTTTCTTCAGAGATTTATTTTGGAATTCCATAAGAGCCTTGTGATAATTAGGAAGACTCACGGTGTCAGCAAACCTGAAGTGGGAATCACTGCTCCAGCAAACAAGGACCCTGTGGCTGTTCCTGTGTGGCCATTAATATCAGTGACTGCAAAGCGTGTCAAGGTTTATTAAGTCAAAATCTCATACAGGTTTGCAAATCAAGTAGTGCTTTTGCAATATGGACAGCATGGGATTCCGATACCATTGGAGGAAGAGATTAATAAACAAAATAGAAAAACAGTGTCATTATTCCTCTTAGTCCCTGAAGGACACTGAGGGGATCCACGGAGCATTCAGGATGGCCTGAAGTGGATGTGAAAGTTAGAGTTCATTTGACTCTCTAGGACTCATAATGAAATTAAAAGACATCTCTGTGCTCACACATAAATTATACCTCCATCCCTATTTTAAATTTAGCTCAGTTGAAATACACGTCTTATCCTCCCTTCTCCCTCTAATCTTTGGGTAACAAAATAGCCTCACACCAATGGGAATATGACAAAGGAAATGCCTGAAAGATGCATGACCTCCACCAAGATCCCAGAGCCCTTGGAGATAGACCCTTCTGTGAAGAGCTCTTCAATCAGCCCTAGCTGTAGGCATTAGGGTTTGGAGAGAGGTGAAGGATGCTACTTGTTAACGCTAAAAGGTGAAACACTGTAGATTTAATTGAATTAGAGGCCAGCACACATAGCAAAGAGAGAAAACTTTCCCACAGAACCGGTGTTCTCTGGAGGAAGGTAATTTAATTATTTCTGTCATCAGGCTGAGGGGAAGAGCGGCCCTGGTTCATTTCATTCCTATCCTGAGGGAAAGTTTGGGGGCGGGGGGGTCTGTGTCTGTTGGTGAGAGGCACTTCGTGACAACACAGACTGTTCCAGTCAAGCCCACATGCGTGAAATTTCTGAACAAATGACAAGAAACTCTCTGTGCTTGAAAGTTTGATTTTCAATCATGTGACAGTCTGAGCTATTAAGTGGTTGCTGGAATACCAAGCAGGTGCTGTTGTTCCAAATAGGATGACCCTGGAGGAGTTCATTCCTTTGGAAGTTCCTGGGATTCTGCATGTGAGAGGGTACACATGATATAGCAAGGGGAAAGATGCGCTTAGTCCATACTAAGAGGGGTTTTGCCAAGCAATTTCTGAATCTTACCTTTTGATAGAAATCTATAGCTCTAAGAGCAGAGAAGAAAAAGTCCTAGAAATGAAACTTACTTATGCCACTGCAGGAATTCAATAGTATTTCAATAGCCGGTGAGATCCTGTGTTTATCTCAGGTAACAAGAAAAAACACAAACTCAAGACAATGCTTCAACGAATGGAAAGATATGTGTTATTGGACCAAACTTTCCAATTTATCTGCAAGCTTCCTGGTTTCTCTGTGCACAATATGCAGGGTAAACTGGGTAAAGTATTTAAATGTATTTTTTTTTTTTGCTTTTTTGGTCATACTCGGCATTGCTCAGGGGTTTCTCCTGGCTCTGCACTCAGGAATTACTCCTGGTAGTGCTCGGGGACCATATGGGATGCGGGGGGATCGAACCCAGGCCGGCACAGGCCGCCCCTACCCCTGAGCTATTGCTCCAGCCCCTGGATCAAAGGTATTTAAGAATCGACAAGTTGTGAATATCTAATATATTTTCTAAAAAAAGAGTAATACTTAAGTTTAATGCATCAAAAACTTAATAATGATAAGTTTTTTTTTAATTTTTATTATACCACAGTGAAACATAAATTAAAAGGTGATCATAATTGGTTCTTGGTATAAGTTACGCACCATCCTCAAGTGCTTCACCAATGTACCCCACCCCCTCGGGTAAAGTTTATCTTTTCTTATTTTACACTGTGGCTAACCTGCAGGTATTTAGAGTTTATAAAGTCTTTGGATATCGGTGAGTCTTAATCGCCATTACATCAATTAGTAAAACATGGTTCTATTTATTGATTAGATGAGTCATTTTCTCTTTCCTGATAATCAACGATAGTAGTCTATTGCAGGTAAATTAATGTCACTCGAACCAAGTTCAAGTGTAGAGAACATTTCTAGCGTTTTGGGCTAGTTTCAGCAGAATAAAGGGTGTACCCAGTGTTTGGATCAAGGGGCTTCGGAGGAATGCCCATATTTTTTCCAAAAGGGCTGGACCAGCGGCACTCCCCCAACAGTGGATCAGAGTCTTTCCCCACATCATGCCAGACTGGTTGTTTTGTGTTTTAATGTGTCAGTCCGTGGTGTGAGATGGTTCATTGTGTTTTGTTTGCATCTCCTGATGATTAAAGATGAGAACATTTTCATGCCGGCCATGATTTCTTCTTGGGCTTCTGTTCATTTCTCCATTTTTGTGGGGTTTGTGGAGTGCTCTCTTTGTTTGGATGTAAGTTATTTCTACCATGTTTGAGGAGAAAGTGGCAATCTCAAGTAATCTTATTTATGTAAATGAGACCTCTATCAAGTGCACTATGGACAGAATTGAAGATATAGGTAATGCCAGAAGTTTGCAGTTCCTTAAAATGGTTGCTCTCAATGCTTTTTAATTATTTGAGTCATAGTCTGTGCTTCTTTTAATTATATGTGATCTGAAATAGGAATATCTGACCTTTCAAATGTATAAATCTAGGCAGGTCTCTCAATTATCATCATCATTATCATCAATACCAGTTCTCATACCTGAAAATTAAAATTTGCCTCTTGTAAATATCATATTGCACTATTGCACCAATAGAGTACTTAACATAAAACTAGCAAAATTAAAAGACTGTTAAAGAATTAAATTAAAGAAATATTAAAATAAAATAAATTGATTTATTCAATGTATTGTTTATATAGTTTCAGAAACATTATCTGAAATAAACTTATGGATGAATAGGATTTGATAGTTCTAAAAATGTGATGATTTGAACAAAATTAAGGCTACATAAAATTTAATATTGATACCAAATGTTCTATTATGTTGAATTTTAATAAGTAGTCTTTTATTAGTGTAAATCTTTATTTCCCTATGATCGTTTTGTTCTGTATTTTATGGATTATAAGGTTTAAGACACTAGCTATATTTATGTAATGCATCCAGACCTATTGATCAAATTGCCACATTTGTAACCTTTTTTCTGAGCTTCATCCCTTGAGAGAGTTTGGTTTGTCACTTGATGCTCTCTGATATTACAAACAACAAGGTTTGAAGCTCGGGATGTGTTGGGTAGTGAAATATTCCTTGTGAAGAATCTGGTACCAAAAAGCTTGTGCTCTGCTACAGAGCCATCACCCTCGCCATTACTAATATTCAGGAGAATATATAATTTCACCATGATGCAAGATACTGAGATATTTTTTAATAAATCTAAATTTATTTTTGCATACTATAATAACCCTGATAATTTCTTACCATGATTGGTTCACAGTTGGCTCCAGATTCAACTTATTAGGCTCAGTGGTAGGGTTATGGAAGATAACTTGATGGTCGTCAGAGTGAAACTGTCTTGATGAATGCTCAAAGGGAAAACAGAGGCACCAAACGCTGAAGCACCAAATCAGAGTTGGAGAGAGCTGCTCCAGCTCCTGCTAGGAGCTGGGGCAAGAGTTTTGCCCAGAGAACAGAGTGAAGCCACGGCATGATTAGGGTAGGCACGTGCATTATTAGGAAACTCACTTTGGATCTTGTGTGGTTGATTGGTCTTTTATTGCTATTTAATTGCATTTCAAGTGTTTTGAGTACAATTTGAGTTACATTTGGTTTGCTAAAGAAGGATGCTGAGGCACCCAGCCTTGATGTAGAATGGTCTTTGTGTTTAGATTTTTACTAGCAATTTTTCTATTCTAATGAATTACAGTGTGTGTTTTTTGGGGGACAAAAACCAAATGGCAAATCATATATCAATGTGAACAGAAGTTATGGTATACATAATACAATGGAACAAATACTACATTGCACTAAAATAATGGCATCATGCAAAGTGCTGCAACAAGAATAAAATTAGAGGATATTGTGCTATGTAAAGTCAATTAGAAGGACAAGGATGGATACAGTTTGGTCTCCCTTATAGTAGGAGTTAAAGACATACATCTGAAGAAATAGTGTAGCGGGGAAGGTGCTTGCCTTCATGTTGCCTACAGGGATTGGATGTCCAAGACCCCCATGATGCCCTGAGCACTGGCAGGAATGATCCCTGAATGCAAAACTAGAAATAAGCCCAGAACAGAGCCCAGGATAGAAAGAAAGAAAGACAGACAGATAGATAGACAGACAGACAGACAGGAAGGAAGGAAGGAAGGAAGGAAGGAAGGAAGGAAGGAAGGAAGGAAGGAAGGAAGGAAGGAAGGAAGGAAGGAAGGAAGGAAAGAGAGAGAGAAAGAAAGAAAGAAAGAAAGAAAGAAAGAAAGAAAGAAAGAAAGAAAGAAAGAAAGAAAGAAAGAAAGAAAGAAAGAAAGAAAGAAAGAAAGAAAGAAAGAAAGAAAGAAAGAAAGAAAGAAAGAAAGAAAGAAAGAAAGAAAAGAAAGAAAGAAAGGAAGGAAGAAAGAAAGGAAGGAAGGAAGGAAGGAAGGAAAGAGAGAGAGAAAGAAAGAAAGAAGGAAAGAAAGAGAGAAAGAAAGAAAGAAAGAAAGAAAGAAAGAAAGAAAGAAAGAAAGAAAGAAAGAAAGAAAGAAAGAAAGAAAGAAAGAAAGAAAGAAAGAAAGAAAGAAAGAAAGAAAGAAAGAAAGAAAGGAAGAAAGAAAGAGAGAGAGAGAGAAAGAAAGGAAGGAAGGAAAGAAAGAAAGGAAGGAAGGAAGGAAGGAAGGAAGGAAGGAAGGAAGGATGAAGGAAGGAAAAGAAAGAAAATATACTCTGCGAGGTAGCAATAAAGTGCCAAAATCAATACTACACAACTGAGACTGTCATGTGATAGGAGTTGAGAGTTGAAAGGGCAGAGGATTGGGGACCTTGTGGAAAGAGGTAATTATGCATGTGATGGGTACAGTATTCACATTATGGCCATGGAAAACTATCAGTTACAATACTGTAAATCACAGAAAAAAATCAACATATGATTTTATACATTAAAAATTAACTTATTCAAGCAGTTTACTCTCCTTTCAAAACCCTTATCATTGAGTGACTATACTTTCACATAAGAAATAATTTTCTTTTGATAATATTCTTGCTTAGAGTGGTTCACAAGAAGTTATTCTTTCTCTATTTTCTAGTGCCTCCCCCCCCATAGTACCCAAACAAACAAAATCAAAGAATGTGATACAATTGTACAGTTTTATTCTAATACTGTTCAAATGTGCAGCAACGTTATTTATTCATTTGTGATGCTTTTTGCTAACAAATCTGTGTTTTAGTTTTTACTATGTTATTTCAGCATTTCTTTTTATCTTCTCTGTTTTGGGAAGAAGAATTTTTCTGAGTAATATGCATCTTTCTGTCATTAGGTATTCAAGATGAAACTTAAAGAAGGTTTTTGAATATTTATCATTAATCTGGTGTATTTGCAAGGTTTCAGATTGAATATTACATGAGTGAATGTCACTGAAAAACTTGTTAGTTTTACATTCAGTCACAATTTGCTTGTGGTTGCCTATCATTTCTAAAATCCCAGGACACTAAAGGTGAGAGTAATATTTAATAGTAATAAATGTAAACATTTTGTTGCAGATGCAAATCAATGCAATTTGTAAATATATTAATAAGGTTCAAATAACACTTTATAGGCTTAAACTATTTTGTATTGAATCCCTGTGAGATAAACTATCGAACATAAGTTTTCCAACACCTATCCCTCCACCAGTGTACATTTCCCAGCTTCAATATTCCCAGTTTCCCCTCCCCTCCCACCACCCCCTACCCCATTCCCAGTCTGTCTCTGTCTCTCTCTTGCTCACTCTCTTCCCTCTCTCTTTCTCTCATTTTGTGCATTGTAGTTTGCAAATCAGATACTTAAAAGGTTATGTGTATCCCTTTAACTACTCTGAGCACTCGGTTCTAATCCAGCGTGACCTTTTCTAAATATTATTGTCATATAGATTCCTTCTCTATCCTAACTTCCCTCTCACTCACACATGCTTGTAGTAGATTCCAACCATTGACCAGTCTGAGAATGAAAACTAAAAAGAGATTCAATGCACCCACAACATGAGAGTATTTGTTGCAAAAGAAAAAGCCAGTCATACCATCCCTGGTTGGCCAGTGCTTGAACTGGGCAGATTGTATTCTATGTGCAACTTTTACAAAACCTTAATTATGTTCCACTTGATCACTTGATCACTTGACTTCCTGTTATTCATTGATCTGCTCAAGCGGACACCAGTAACATTTCCATTTGTCCCTATCACGAGCCAGTGTAGCCCAATGGCATTTTCTTGCTCCAGGAATAGAAGAGCCTCAAAGTTGTTCAAAGTTGTTCATTCAAAGTCTTGGACGAAAAAGTCTGACCATCTTGTAGGTGGGCAGCCACGTGATTTTTTGACATCCTGTGAAATCCAGTTGGTAACGGCTCTAGTCCAGCTGTCCTCTCCAAGTCGCATTACATGTCCAGCCCATCTGATTTTCGATGCCTTGGCAAACGAGACAGCGTCCCTGACTCTCGATCATCGCAGAGGTTGGAACTCTGGATTCCTTCTCTCACTTGAGTGAGGCGTGATATCCCAAGCATAGCTCTTTCGATTCCTCTTTGGGAGACTAGAACAGCATTCTCATCCTGCTTTCACAGGGCCCAGGTCTCTGAGACATATGTTAATGCAGGGAGAATGGTGGAGTCGAAGAGAAGTGCCCAGAGCCGGAGGTATTTTTTGTGCTTTTATCTATTTCTTTGGTGCTCTTGAAGGCATTCCATGCCACTCTCTTCCTCCTGCACAGCTCAGGTTTTAGGTTGTTCATCATGTTGACTTCTCGACCTTGGTACACATAACTGCTGCATTCAGAGATGTTTGTTCCATTAAGAGTGAATGGGGCCTCTGGAACTAGTTTGTTTTCCATGAACATTGTTCTGTTTTGAGATTCAGCTGTAGACCTATCTTTCCACATTCTTGGTCAAAGCAGCATTTGTGCTGCTTGGCTAATGTTTATTGTTATTAGAACGATGTCATCAGCGAAGCGGAGGTGGTGTAGTTGCTGGCCGTCATCTTCACTCCCATTCATTCCCATTCTAATTGACAATCGCATGATGTTCTCGAGGGTGGCATTGAAGAGTTTCAGTGAGATGGTATCACCCTGCCAAAACCCTCTTTTACATCAATGATCACTTCCTTGTAGAATGGTGATATCCTGGTGGTGAGTCCGTACTAGAACTCATGAAGGATATTGATGTACTGATGTACTGTGATTTTACCTGTTTGGTAAAATCACATTGGCTATTTTATGTTTATTTCGGTAAGATGTTTAGAGTTGACAAAGTGTAATGTACAGTTAGATATGATGAGCAGACATATGCAGCGCTATATTGTATCCAAATGAAGATATAGAATATATGCTCTCATTTCAAGATAACCACCAGCTACTTATAAATAATACCCACCCTCCATGGGAGATCATTTTTCTAATTTTTAGCAAGATAGAATAGGTCCTCTGTTTTGGTGTAGTTAATTGATTTAATGGACATAAGAGTTCTCATGTGGATTAAATATGCAATGGTACTGTGTTTCCTTTGAAATTGTTGGGGATGCCACCGGGGTCCCCAACAGTGCTGAGAAGCGAAGTTCCCTTCTACCTCCAAAGCCGGTGGGGAATGGATTAAAAAATCAGGAATCCGATGCAGTTTTAAAAAAGGGCTTTACTATCACATGTTCCGATATACAATCCAAGAGCAGGAAAACCTCCGGTCTCTGGGTTCCCAGCTAGGCCGCAGCCACGTGTAGGCCAAGATGGCTGCCACCACGTGTTGAGGCCCAACAGAGAATGGAGAGGACGGGAGAGCAAAATGCCAAGGGAAGCCAAAATGGCAAAAAGGGGAAAAGAGAGAGAGCTTCTTATTGCAGCTTATTTTATAGCTAGGAATTCACCCAAACTTCCCAGCCCAGCCCATTCTGGGCTGGGCTATCTAGAGATGAAAAAAGGAAAATAGCTTTATAGAAATGTAACAACTTCAGGAGGCCTTCTGGCTGTTTACTAGAACCCAGAGCTAATTCAAAGCCTCCCAGCAGAGCTGGGAGGAGCTATAAGCTAAATGTAACTTCTCCCTGGCAGGAAGGGTCCAAATACCCTCAGGTAATTTCTCCCAGCACCTCACCTAATTTCTGGAGCCAAGATCTGCCTGGAAATGCCTTTATAGGGTAGAGAAGGGGGTTTCTGAGATGGCATGTCTCAGTACCAAAGACTATACTAATGCCAGTTAAGTATTTCTCCAAGCCTTCACAAGAGTCCTGTCTACTTCATGGTAGTTTTGTATTTTAGTTGCCTTTGAGTTATCAGGAGCCATGCTTGCTTGCTTGGAGGCAAACAGCATTTCACTCTGGGCTAATTACTCAGAGATCCAATGTGGCCAGGCAAATATGCTGGTAAGATCTAGCTAGTCCCACGATGATTGTGGTAGCATGAGAGAATATTTATACCTGCCAGTACAGAATATATGATCAGATAAAATGCCACATTTAAACTACCCCCTATGAAGTGACTTGCAGGAGGCAATCCAGGGCAGATGCAGAGGCCTAGGCTTTTAGGTGTCCTGCAACATGCAATTATTATTATTATTATTTTTATTTTGTGGCCACCAAATTCAAAATAATAATTAGTGCACCCAGAGTTGCTCAGCGCTTACTCTATGCTTAAGACTCATCCCTGCCCATGCTCATGTTATCATATATGGTGCTGGGAAACTATCAGGATCGGGAGTGTGTAAGGCCAGTACCTTAAATATATGAGAGTTAAATTTTTAGTTAAAGCCGCCCTCCTTATTTAACATCAATATGCCATAATTATAGAATGGCAATAATAATAATAAATGAATATAAACACCAAAAATAAAATTATTGTTGATTATTTTTATTTCTTACATGACACATTTTTGTAAATATGGTGAAATTGAGTTGAACCTTTAAGAATCATATTTTCTGATACACAAAGTATTTTTACTTGTGGATCCATGATGATAATACAAGAGTTATGGCATTGGTCATACATATAGCCAATCTGGTTTCAATCCCTGACACTCTGAACCCTCCAGTCATAATCCCTGAATACAGTTGGATACCCCACCCTCCAAAGCATATTTTTACTTGAGTGCTACAATTTACCTTGCTTGTCCTTTGTGACCTAGAATTTTCACTTATCAGGATTTTAAAAATACACCTAAAGTAACTCAATTGAAAAGTTATGTAAGCCTCATGTAGATCTTCATATTACAACACAATAATCTTATCAATGCATATAGGCATGTGTGATACTTTAGTAAGACTATGATGGGTTTTTTCACTTAATCTTAATTTTATTAGTAATGATTTTTCCATAAATAATTCCAGGATAAAATAGAGTTGAAACTAAATTATTTTTTCTGTTCATTTTGAAAAGAATCAGACACAAAGTATTAACATTTGCCTTAGGATGTAAAAAAATATGCTATAAAAATGACGAGTGTTGTAACCTTCACCTCTATTATGATGGTCTTTAGTCCTGCTAACTAAAGCACTAATTCAAAGAGTTCTTTTAAGAACTATTAAAATATGATATGTGTAACAATCTAAAGAAAAAATGCAAGTCTGCAATTGTTCCCTCTATTTCCAGAAAAGTGTGACTAGTTTTTATATAAAACATACTTGGACTTTATGTATTGAATAATAAAAATAATGTATCCAGTCTTTGCATTGGAAGTAGAATATATATATAAAAGAATTTGTATCTCAGTTAAACTCTTCCATAACCCTAAGGCCATTACAGTACATTTTCCCCTCATTATAATAGCATTGTATTTGTAAAACAGAGCATTTGAAATAAAATTCTCCTTACCTTAATATTATTATTTTTATTAAAACACCATGATTTACAAATTTCCTCACAGTACCAGTTGTCACAAGTATTCATTGTTCAACACTAGTCCCACCAGCAATGTGCCCCTACTGCCACCAAAGGCTACCACCATCCACCCACTCCCCATTCCCATGGCAGCTACCCCAGCTGGCTGCAACAACATTGATCATTGCAACATATATATGGGCAAGGTCCTGGGAAGGACACGACCCTAAACTGTTATGTTTACCTGGCGTGTGGCTGTGGAGCGGCCCCTGCTGTGAGTAGGACCTGCAGCAGCTGAGCGTCTGGTCCTTCTCTCTGGCATTATTGATCATGGTGGCTGTGTAGTTTAGGTCATTGGGAGTGGGGAGATGAAGGGAGGAACCTCAATCCTTGCTCCATGACTGGTAGGCATGTCCACAGCAGCCCACATGTCTGTTGGCCCTAGAAGCGGTAATGAAACTAACCAAGGATGGAGCAGTTTCCCCCTCTCATTGCTTCACAGTGGCTCTCTATGTTACCCTAATATCATTTAAGATAT
The DNA here is from genome assembly GCA_021461705.1 of Cryptotis parvus. NCBI lineage: Eukaryota > Metazoa > Chordata > Mammalia > Eulipotyphla > Soricidae > Cryptotis > Cryptotis parvus. Next base: position 28,590 of record JAJIBD010026051.1, on the reverse strand, counting down.
TAAATACTTGATCACTTGAATCCCGTTATTCATCTATTTGCTCGAGCGGGCGCCAGTAACATTTCCATTGGACCCTATCACGTGCCAATGTAGCCCAATGGCATCTGGTTGATTGAGGAATATGAAGAGCCTCAAACCGTTCCTTCAGGTCTTGACAAGGAAGTCTGACCGCATTGTAGGTGGGTGGCCACATGATCTTTTGACATCCCGTGGGATCCAGTCGGTAATGGCTCTAGTCCAGCGGTTGTCTCCAAATCGCATTAATTTAGTATTATAAATAATACTTATTGTAAATTAGTATTATAAATAATATTAGGGTAACATAGGTAATATAGTAATATAGTATTTAATTTTTTAATTTACCTACCTCCAAATTAAATACTATATTACTATATTACCTATGTTACCCTAATATTATTTATAATACTAAATTACAACTAGAATATCTTTCTTATCTTTGTAGTAAAAATTATTTGTAAGATTTATGTACTTGCAGATATTATATTATCAATGAAAGTGATATTTCTTCATTTGATCTTCTTTATTCATTATTTCCTTTATTATTTGATATGTATTTTTACCTATGTATATATACATAAGACAAAAGACATGCAATGATTACTTTATAGTTTTGATGGGACTTAGTGAAAATTGTAGCTTTTGGTCTTCGTACCTTCAAAACACATCGTGTAGAAAAACAGATGAACAGAAACAAGCAGTGCATGTTATCACTTCATCGTGTTAGACTGTATCTAAATTATTTTGGAGGACAGATCCTAGATATATCTCAAAACATTGAAGATTAAATTAATGATTCCCTGCTTAGATGGGAAGCAACCCAGCTATGTGACACGTTCAGGAGATTGCATGCTCCCAGATCGGGTATCCCAGAGGTAGAACAAAGGTTAAGATAATTACATTAAGGGCTATAGGTAGCAAGTAAGGCAGTGAATTTTCCCAAATGAATTTGATATTGCCATTCTCTATGGACTCTCTAGCCCCACCGGAGTGATACTTGAAGCAGATGTCCATGAGTAACCCCTGAGCATCTCCTGCTTTGACCCCCACACATGTATCATTTATATATATGATTGCATTAGGCTCACCAAAGTCCAGCAATGACCAAGGTGAGGTCCATGGGATTCTAGGACACAAACAACATTCTGACCTTGGTTTTTATGCTAGAAGACACATTGATAGAATTTTTTATAGGAAGTGGTAGATCAGATCCAGCCTTAATAAGGAGCTTTCGGAGACCCGGGTTCACCTAACACTACATGGCCGCTGCGTACCACCACTACTATTCCTGAGCATCACTGGCCAAGGCATAGTCGACCTCTGCCCTGAATACTTCATTAAATAAAATAATCCATCAAGGGAAGTCGGCAAAGGATTTCTAGTCCACAGTGACATAGCCAAGTAAGAGCTGATTAATCTTTATATAACACTAAAATTTTGTGTGTGAGGACAAGATATATGTTTTGTCTTGTTTCTACATGGAACAAATTCATTAAAGATTTCTGCTACATTTACTCTTTTAGAAATGGAAAATATGAATCTCAAGAGGATAAATAATTTTATGAATATTATAATGCAAATGAATGAATGACTTGAAAAAGAACAATGATATTTCTCTCCAGAATACTTTGCTTTAACTGATATATACTGAAAATTTATGCTGGGCATAGTGTGGAGAAGAAACTCATAAGTTGAATGAATTGATTGTTCTACTAGGAACAATCAATTTGGGGTTTAAAGGAGACAACTTTCATGTTTGTTTACTAAGTGTTAAGCAGTAATCCAGATGGAGACAAAAATATTCATGGCTATAGATATTATTAAAATGATTATTAATCATAAATGAGGATGATCACAATTTTCAAATGTTCATCAATAAATGCAGTCTTCTATTTACAGTTACTAAATCCCAAAATATTGTAGCTCAGAAAATCAAGTTGCTTTTATTTTTCCTTTTTTTATGTTTGTTTTTTTATTTCACACCAGGCAGTGCTAACAAATTACTCCAGGCTCTGTGCCCAGAGATCACTCCGGTCAGACTCAAGGGACCATATGGTTACCAGGGATCTCATCCAGGTGAGCTGCATGAAAGCCAAGTTCACTGCCTGCTGTACCTGCTTTAGTCCTAAGTGCTAAATTTTTATTCTTCATTTTGTGGTAAAATGTAACATTTTCTAAAATAATTTGATGACAAAGCCAAACACATCATTGGTTATTACCAATTAACGAAAACTTTTAATGCCTTTGAATTTGATTATGAAGAGGAGTTCTCTCTCTGGAATCTCTTGAAACATTAACTTATTACAATATTTTTGTGTGTGTATTACTGGTAATTTTACCCATGTCCTAACACATACATTACATATTGTCTACTAATTTGCTTCATGCCTAAATTATAAAATCATACTAATTTTCACATCTTCCAACTTTCTTCATACAAAATTGCATTAGTTGTATCAAATTGTAACATATCTAACAGAGAAAGTCCCATTTTATACATTTAAAAAAATGACATTTAGGCTTTTCCACAAGTCTCATTCCAAAGAATAAAGTCTACCCCCAATCCATTCTCACTGTACTGTGATCTGAGTGAGCAGTTAATGGCTCTCTAACTGGGCACTCTGTGCCCACCTCAGCCAGAAAGCTAGTGTTCAATTTAGATTCATTGGTTTATCCCATACATTCTCTTAGAAGATATTTCTGATCTAAACATTATTTTCTCATAAAGTAGGCCACCCTCTTCTTTTTTCATTTTTTTAAATGTTCTTTAATACTTAATTTATTAATGATTAAATAGATCAATATGGTAGGTATATTATGTTTATATCCACAAAAAAAGAGATTCAGTGAGTGAGCACTCACTCACTCACTGAATCTCACATAGTGAGTTAACAATTTATAGCATGAATGAAGCTATAGATAACATTATCTGAAACTAGTAAGTTAATACTAGAGAAAACCTTTTAGAGACTAAAGAAGGAAATATTAAAGCTCAATTAAAAAAGAAAATAAATTGTTGGTACTATATTAATGAATATATGCATTAATATGGTGTTAAATAATCATTAATATGTAAAACAGTGGTGTTAATATTTAATACCAATCACAGATAAATTATGCTTATATATTTTATTAATGCGTGTATATGAAACAGGACTTGAGTGCGAGCCTCAGGCAATCACAAGCTGACGTCTGAGCTCACAAAGCAGTGTAGAGAACCAATAAAGGAAGACCAAAAGAGAGAAGAGGAGCAGTACTGGTGGATGAGACGGAAGCTGGGACGAGCAGTTGTGATGCTCGCCTGTCCTTCACCAACTATCAGACCAAGATGACTGCCTTCCAACGTCCTGATGGATTTATCACATCATCCAGAAGGGCAATGGAGAGTATTATCCACAATTTCTACTTGGTCTCTTCAATAACCACCTGCCCAATATCAAATTCCACAGGATGGATATATTCCCAATGTTCTGCCTTCCAAAACCCAACATGCCATTTTGTTGATAAAAAAGCATTCAGCATCTGGTTCAGCAAGGTTAATCCCGAACACCTGAAGAATCTGTCGCCAGCTTGGCTCTTCACACCAAATAACCTTTTCAAAGATATATACAGACAATAATATAAGTATAACACAAGAGAACCATTTTTCTGTTTCATTGACTTATTTATTTATTATTTGTTTATTTATACTTTTGCTTTTTGGGTCACACCACTCAATGCTCAGGGGTTACCCTGGCTCAGCACTCAGAAATTAATCCTGGCAGTGCTCAGGGGACTATATAGGATGCTGGATATCAGATCTGGGTCAACTGTGTGCAAGGAAAACTCTCTCCCCTCTGAGCTACCACTCTGGCCCTTGTTTCACTGCAGTAGAAGGTTCAATGTGGAAAATGGAAAATGGAGGCCCTCATGGAGTAGGGGGTCATCTGGCTTGTTGTGAGGCTCTGCTGGGGTGGCGGGCCAGGGCTAGAAACTGCCATCCCTCCTGGGTGCCTCATGAGCGGCTGGGCACAGGGAGAGCCAGTAGCAGCTCTGCCCCATGTCTGTGTGTCTCTGGATCAGCATACCTGGGCCGGATTAAAAAAAAGATTGCTGCAGGGTGGGTGTCGATGAGCAGGGCTGTGATAGGCTGGTGTGCTGGGTGGAGTTCTGACGAGAGGCAAGTCCGGATGTGGAAAATGGAGGCCCTCATGGAGTGGGGGGTCGTCTGGCATGTTGTGCGGCTCTGCATTCAAAGGAAGCTCCAGATCTTGACTCCAAATTGATAGTTGGGCCATAACTTATGAAGGTCTAATAAGACGGGGAGTTTCATAAAACAGGATTTGGGGAGGTAAAAGAGATTCCAGAGCAGTTGGGGTCCTGTCTTTGCCCCAAGAGTGGAGAGGTGCAAACCCCTCGTCAGAACTCCACCCAGCAGACCAGCCTATCACAGCCTGGCTCTCGCGGCTACTTGGCCGCATGGTTCATCAATAAATTCTGGATTTTGAGATGACTAAAAGAGTATGCTACCCACACGGCAGAGCCTGGCAAGCTACCCGTGTCGTATTTGATATGCCAAATACCAGTAACTATTATAGACCTCATCCCCATGACCTGATGGAATGGTTTGAGGCTCTTTATGTCCTGGAGCAAGCAGGTGCCCTTGTGCTCTACTTGCATGAGGCAGGTCATATGGAGATGTTACTGGTGCCCGCTCGAGCAAATCAATGATGAATGGGAAGACAGTGATACAGTGATAAGGCTGAATATTGTGAAACTGATGAAGAAGACTTCCAAAGACATTGCAACAAAAGTTTTGAATTTTTATCTAGTCAATCATTTCAATTCATGACATTTTCTATTTAAATTTTCTAAAGAAATTTTTCTATATGTTCTTAATTTTTCTCATTTTCCACTTCAAATTGGGAAAATAGTTGAATAGTTTGAAATGTGAGGCAGTGGGTAGGACTTGGTGACTGGGGAGAATTTGGTGTAGGTTGAAGCCATTTTTTTTTATTTTCAGTGCTCGTTCAGACACCAGGGTATACAATACAGTTAATGGTAGTATTTCTTGTTTGTAATAAAGTTCACTCTTAAACTCATAGTTGACGAAGAAATCGGTTGTTGTCTATGTTACTAGATGGTGAGGAATAGCCAACAAAAGACTAAGATTCCTATAGTTCAAGTCAGATTGGCACCTAGTGGATTTCGGTAAGTAAAAACAGTTTATCTGGTATATTAGAGTGCATATTCTGGAGCAACCCCAATCATTGTTTTTTTTATGAAAATGGCACAATAACACAGGCATTTCCACATCAATAAAATCACCATTTTTTCAAATTAACATAAAAAATTGTCATCTCAAATTCTACTTAAATGACATGCACATAATAAGATCAATCTTTACTAATAAGGCTATGAGTTCTCAATGGGTCAGAGTCCAGTTGGTATTAGATACTGAGAACACCTTCCTTGGGCCTGCCTTCCTGCATCAACAATCATGTCTGGCCCCAGATACTCAACTTCAGTCTAAGTGTTTACAGGCATATAGCAGACACTGTACACTCTATATGTTTTCTGCGTGTCGTACTGATGATTTCCATGGAGACGTGTCTCAGAAGTTCATTCAATTTTATTTAGTTTGAGCAATATGTGACTTAGGGGGATCCTAGTAAGAGCATGTGTAATAAGACTTCTTTTCCTTCTAAATCACTTATCTCTTTGTCTGTGTCTATTTGTCATGTTTTTCATCAAAATCAAACCATGTTTTTATTTATTTTTGGGGGGGTCACCCCGGCAATGCTCAGGGGTTATTCCTGACTCTTCACTCAGAAATTACACCTGGTGGTGCTTGGGAAACCATATGGGATGCCAGGAATCAAACCTGGGTTGGCTGCATGCAAGGCAAATGCCCTAGCTGCTATGCTATCGCTCTGGCCCCTCAAATCATGTTCATATTTAATCCCTGACAGAAAATGTAAATGGAAAAAGAAATGGTTTCATAGCTAACTCTTTAGGCCCAGAGAAGAGTAAAAATTACAGCATTAAGCACCCAAGTGATGACATAACAGGTAGAGCAATTGCCACTGACTGGCATTAGATCCTTGGCACCCCAAGTAGTCCACTAATCCCCACCTTAGGTGATCCATGCATACAGAGCCAGTGTAAGCCCTGATGGGTGTGGGCCCAGGTTTTTTTTTATAAATGATGGCATTAGAGAAGACTTTATACTAACAACATTTTGTACCTTTATACCATGTGTCAGGATGGAAGGTCAGAGCAATTCAGAGAAACAGGTGAAGGAAGCACTGTAGAGATAAAAGTCCATTTACTAGACTTAATTTTAAAAAATTATTATAACACCATGATGCACCAAGATTGTCATAATGCAATTGTTTCTGGTATTAAATGCTCTAAGACCAATCCCACCCAAAAATCTCAGCAGAAGCATTCCTGGAGACACAATTTTGGAACAATTTGATGGTGTGGCGGTATGATGATTTCAGCTGTGGAGACTTCTACATTGGAGGGTGTCAGGTATGGCTGCTGGCTGCTGAGCCTATAGTCAGGAAAGAATCCACCCACCCCATTCTAAGAAGGTCCTAAAGTTCTCAGCTCAGACCAGTCTACCTGGGTGGATTTGATGGTGCCTTGACGAATCTTTGGAGATGCGACAGTGGGCAATTACTCTACAGCAAGGTGATCAAATAGCTTTTCTAAACAAGACCCCGACCCCATAAATCAAAACCTAGTTTAGCAATAATAAGTGTCCGTAAATACTCTTTAATTCTTTCTAAACAGGTTTTATTAACTTCTGTGAACATTGTCAGGAAAATATGTAAGTATAATCATATTTGGCGCACACTAACATGAATTATATATATACATATATCCAAATGAGTACATGAACGTGAACATTGCTTATGTATGATCAAATTCAGAGAATTTTTTATCTAAAATGTATTGTCAGTGGTGTTTGCTTCTTACACCTCGAGCACAATGTACAAACTCCACTTTTTCAAAAACGGATTTGAAAGTTAAACTAAGGAGTAGGAGAGAGGTAATACAGTAGCTAGAGGTGTTTGCCTTGAAAATACCACTTCTGGGTTCACTCCTCAGCAATAGTATGAGTGATGCCTTAGCACAGAGTCAAGGGTAGATCCTGAGTACATATGTTTATTTATTTATTTATTTTTATTTATTTATCTATTTATCTATTTATTTATTTATTTTTGCCTTTTTGAGTCATGCCCGGCAATTCTCAGGGGTTACTCCTGGCTCTGCACTCAGGAATCACTCCTGGCGGTGCTGGGGGACCATATGGGATGCCGGGAATCGAACCTGGGTTCGCCGTGTTGAAGGCAAACACCCTACCCGCTGGTCTATCGCTCTGGCCCGGATCCTGAGTAAATATGGCTGAGGCCCAAATCCCCGATAACTGAATAGTAAAAGTAGTTAATGAAAGTTAAACTATATCCAAGATGAGAATTATGAGATGGAATAGAATTTCAAATATCTTTTCAGCTGGAAAAAAGCACCTCCAGGAAGAAAAGTCAGTTTCACCTGGTGTTAACCTCAGTCAGAGAGTTTTGGGGGATGATTTCTTTTTCAACAGGAATTTAATACCATCATTTTGGACTTTTGGCTACTATTGCTGCAGGTACCTTGATTTCTTGTCCACATTATAATTACCACAGAAAGAAGGTAGGGGCTGAAACTACTCTATCTAATTTCATTTGATTTTCTTCTTCAGAACTTATTCTTTTCCTTCAAACCTTTGCTTCACATATTTTATTTGTGTTGCTGCACAAGCTGGGGCCATAATAGGCAGTACTTTAGCGCCGTTCTGTTCTTTACTCACGGTGTATAAATCACAGCAGAGTTGCTAACAGCTTGTGACTGACAATCTTCCTGGATAGACAATCTGTGATCCTTTCAGCCTTTTACTAATAAGCTCATTAGGGGAGAGTGGCTAGAAATCCTTCCTGGGATATAGCAATGAAGCCCACCAAATTCAGTGCATGTCTGACCACTCAAACTTTAGAGAATCAATCTTTCCTCAATCAAAACTTTGTCAAGTCCTGCTGAATGTCTCGTGAAGGTTACTGATTTTTTTTTAAAATAAAAGTTTGTCAGAAAAATCAAGGAAGCATTCTAGTTTAATATAAGTCAAGGGGGAAATTTTGAAAACCACATTTTTCATTTTGGGGTTGTCGAGCGGGGCGGTGTGGCCTCCGTGCCAGCCGCCCGGGGGCCCGGGGGGTGGTGGGTTCTGCCTGGCCCCCTCCAGAGGCTCTCGCCGCGGCCTCCCACTCCATGAGGCCTCCATTTTCCACATCCGGACTTCTCCGTCAGACCTCCCCAGCAGCGCCTATCGCCGGCTCGCGGCGCTCTCAATAAATATGACTTAGAGTGCCTAGGTGCTACCTGCGGCGGCCGGCAAGCTCCCGTGTTGTTTTGTTTTCAAATACCAGTACAATATGCTCATCGATGGTTGGGTCTTTATGTTCCTGGAGAGCGTCCTTGGGCTCTACTGTGAGAAGGACATTGGAGATGTGGGGCCGCATCGAGTACGGAGAAGTGAGTGATTTTCATATTTTGGTGAATCAACATCTGAAAAATGTTTATCAAATGTTCAAAGTTGTCATGACTTTCAAATCAAAGTGAATTTACTGTTCTGGAACTCAGTGGCTAGATGAGTTAAAGAAGAGGTTTAATGAAGATACTTAGAGTTTTATCATTTTTTAGGTTCATTTGTGTCTTGTAATGAACAATAAAAAGTTTGCTGAAACTCATAATGAATGCTGAAATAAGAAATGCTTATGCTTAATGTATATATTATTCTCTCACTAGAAATGTTATTAGCATAAATAGTCATTTAACATCATCATTTACTAGATCCTCATTCCTTTCTTTTAACTATATTTTATTCTCAGATGTACACTATAAAATAAAAATCTAATTTCAATTTTAATACTGCATAAAATTAGCTCAAATATATACCTGATGTTAAAGATTTACTATAAGAATTATTGAAGTAACATTCAAAAACCAGAACTGAGCAAAGCTGTAAGAATACACTAAGGTTTTTATGTTCCTCATTCATGGAATTGCTTTAAATCATTAATCATTTACGAAACTAAAAAAAAAAGATAAAAAAAATCAAAGTAGCAACAGTGAAAGTTTATTTTAGATGGTAAATCAAAAAGATTGAGCAGTTAATTGATTAAACTTGCAATTGGATTAACTCCCTCTTTTTCATGTTTAAATTGACTGTACCTTTGAAATATTGTGCTGACAAATATGGTACAAGATATAAGGTATTCTGAAATACTTGATACTTGTAATTAAAATTAATTGCAAAAGCATGATACTCAGAGAAGGTAAAACAAAGAAGACAAAATCCTACTATATAGTTGCATACTTTAAAATCAACTAAACAATACTAACGTGGTCATGTAAAATATGGATCATATTATTGTGGCCAGTAGCAAGCTTTGATCAGTGTTTTTAATATTTGAGAAACTAGAAGAAATAGATGAGAAAACAAATCCCATTGTTAAAAATATAACATTTCATATATAGTGCAATTACTATAAAGTTACATATACTAATGTTTATATTATCACTTTTAAAAATGTTTTAAACTTGTAATTTTTCTAAAATAGTAGTACACAGGAAACTTCTGTTTTAAGCCTTAATTCTTAAAATATTCACATGCAGTTAAATATTCAAGGAAAACTCATCAGATGTAGAACCTATTCATTGAGATCCTTATTTCAAATAACCATAATACATAGCATAGGTAACTTCACTTATAGATATGCCATACTTCAGGCTGCACCGATCAGTGTTGAAAGAGTATCTGATAGTCTTGGAACAAATATTCAGGTGGTCACCACCCCAAGATTCACGTGGTTCAGAGAGATAGCTACTTCCTAGTTACTGAAAATGCAATAACATTCTTTCGTCTTATCAAACACCAGTGAATTTCAGTTGCTAAAGAGAACATTCATTTTTATTTCTTCCTCCTATTTTTCTCAATAGGCCTTCAAAGAGCAGTTAATTAGTAAGTCACTATTATTTACAATGGTGTCAAGACATTTTATGGCATAATAAGTACAGTTTAAAATCTATTTAGAAAAGCATGTTACTTCTAAACACATAAATGTGGGTTCTTTTAATTCTTTTTATACAAATTCGAATTAAATAAGCTCAACCTAATATTGACGTAGTTGGTTGTAGGAGCGCAAACATGGTCATTATAAAGCCCTTGGAGTCTACATAAAACCAGTCTTATGAAAATTGATTAAGGCTGACAAATTACTACCCAAAGAAATATACTTAATTTGCCTCACAAACTAGAAATAAAAATAATATTCACAAAATTATAATTTTTATGTCATTGCCGTAGAGAATCCTTCTAAGGCTACTACTGAATCTAACAGCTAGTGCCCTGTGAAATTAATACACTATTACTTTAGATTCAAAACCATTGTGTTTTTTTTTTTTACAGAAAGAAGAAACCTTAAAAAGGAAAAAAAAGCATGCGGGAGATAACTTGGCAGACACATCTCTGTATTAAAAATCTAACTTCATTCAATGCAACAGAAAATTAGCTCCAATATAAGCAAAAGTAAAAAAAAAAGGAATGCCATGATGAGTGCAGAGTGTGATAAATTTAAAGTGTGTGACATAAACCCTAATTCAGGTATATTCTGAAAGCAGGATCTGGGTGTCTACACTCAGGAAAAGGCACATTTAACTATTAGCAAGTAGGCAGATTGTTTCCAAATTGAAAATAGCTTATAAAAGCAAGTTTCATACTAAATGAAATATTTTTAGATAATTTTCAAAGGAATTGTCAGAATTTGTATTTTTATGAAAGGAAAAAGAATGATAGCAGATTGAGATAGTTAATTAACAGACTAGATTATCTGCTCCCCCAAAAAAAAACAATATCTCAGTTTATGGAGTAGGCAATTCTTAATATTCAGTGAGAGTTTGGAAAAGAAACATGATCAAATAAAATTTATAATTTCTACTAGACTTTTCTGTCATATATTTTGGAGTCACACAAGATTGCAGAGTAATAATAAGTAGAAGATTTGCAGGAAGTCAAATCTATAGGTGAAATGTGTATTATTTATCAGAATTTGAACCTTAGACAATTCATGTAAAATTTAGTATTCTGTTTCTTAGCAACATTAAAAAATCCTTTTGCTCATACACCATAAATGCTATGGTAAATGATTTCAAAATAAGCCAAAGTACTCAGTGGTGGGCTTGATGAGTAGACAGCTCTTGAGACGGGGGATGCAAAAGAATGGAAGAGCCTTACCCCAAACCTTCACAGCACAACAGGTAGGAAGAAGGTGACCCTGCTCCAGTTACAGGTAGAGACTGTTACCTGTAGCTTTGAAATTGAAATGTTGACTTTTGAGAAAACTGTTTTTTTTTAAATAAGCTGTTGGCACTACATCTGACTGACTTAGAATGGATCTCCAGTTCAGTTTACAGGAATTAAAATGGGTTAGCATTGTATCAGTGATGTGGCTTGCCTCTTTTAATGGACAATTAGTGAAATTATGGGTACTGAGCAAGCACAGATTTAATCCATGGAATTCCTAGAAGACTATATCAGTCTTCAAGTGTATGACATAATAGATGGTGAATCGGTGGGACTGGAGGTGTTAGAAAGCTTGACCCACAGAGGGACAGACAAAGTGAGCTCAGTATTTTTCCTTTCTTGGACATTTTTTGTTTCGGCTCAGAGGGTGTCTGCACATTCTGTTCCCCAATAAACCGCAGATTGCTTGTCTCTGTGATCCTCTTCATTTCTTTCCGGGGCATTCAAAGGAACCAGCTTCCAACTGTCCTTTGGGAAATGGAGATTCTATCGTTGCATTTGTGAGCCTATGAGCACATCATCTTGTTTTCTTTGGTGGGTAATATATTTTAGTAACAAGTGTGGACAAGTTATGAGAAGACTGTGTTCAGAATTACATATGAAGAAACTAGCTTTCATCTTATAAGCACTCTCTTGGATCTGCCTCAAGAAAGGGAGAAAAAATATAATAATAATAAAAGAATGTGGGAAGGTGCAGTGAAGTTCTGGAGAGAAATATCTTTAAGTGAAAAATCTGTTCTGCATTTGTAAAGAGAGCAATATTAAAGGATGAATCAATGGGATTTATTTACTCGAACAAATGACAAATTGCCAGAAGAGCTTTTTAGTTACAATATGGGTTCGAATCATGTTGGGATATAAAGAACTTCCAAATGCATAGAATATTCCTTAGCTAAGATAAAATTGCACTGTCAAATGTGAATTCTCTGTCTATAAGAACATGCAAATTAGAATATTTATAGGACTCCATTTGTGGATGGCACAAAATGGTTGCTAGAATAAAAGACTAAATATGCTATTTCAAACAAATCCCAAATAGACATGTTACTCTTGGTATCTTGCAAAATTTTGGAGGCATCTGTGTGATAATTATGACCTAGTGAAATGAGAAATGCTAGTTTGGAAGTAAAAGAATGCTATTGCTATTGGTTTATTTGCTTCACCTTTTCACCTACAAATTTCTAAGAATGGAGCTTTCTCTCTCTCTCTTTCTCACTATCTAACTGTAAAGGTTAAGTCTAAATATAAAAATTACTCTAATGAACTACCAAAAGTACCTTTTAGAAATATAATGAATTTTTAGCTGTAATGTAACATTAGATTGTAATTCAGTAATAAAATAATGTGCTCAGTATTTTATCCTGAACACAATGAGTGGAACATATTAAATGATAGAAAAAAAATTTAAATATATATTCCCAGGTGACATCAGTTGTTTTCAGAAAATGTGATTACTATAACACTTAGTGCTTTTAGTCTTTTCTCTCTTTTGTTTCTTTTAGACTTATGTGTAATGAAAAATGTACTGTCTTCCCTTATTAAAATCAGTTTATATTTTAGAGTGAATGACACGATAACAATGATAGTTGTACAATGTATTAGCAATGACACAAAAAATCTATAGAAATGTTAGTATAATGTATTCTGAAGTGTATACATACAGCATAGTTCCTTTTCACTACAGATTCAATTCCTTGGTGTATTGTTGTTAACGCTTACCAAGTTCGTATTTCAGTCCTCTATGCGTCTAGCTCACATAACCGTATTTAACAAATAGTTTGAATGAGTTAGAAACTGTGCACTCTATAGGGATAGGACAAAGGGAGTTCTTGAGCCACTTGTTAGAAAGTGTGCTTTATGCTGGTCAGCAAATTAATAGCTTGAGTTTGGTTTTAGTCTTGTAACCTGGGCAATGTAACCCACCAATTTTTATAGAACCCTGTACTAACTTCTACTAGTTCTTAAACCTTTTTACACAGAAATCAATGATGATCCAGGAAATAGGATGTTTTGCTTCTTGCCTCTTATTTATATGCTATGTTGCCACATTCTAGTCTCCTGGAGATTGCAATTCAATGAGCCAGGATTAATTTTTTTTATTTATACTTTTTAACTTTTTTCCACATTTGAAGTAAGCTTTCTATTTAGTGATTTATTGTTTTTAGGAATGTTTATGAAACTCTACCCATGTAAAACATCACTTTAAAATAGCTTTTAAATATGTGTACATTTCCATTGGCTTACAGAGAAATAGTATATTAATCGTGTACCTTCAGAACCAAATGAGTTCACAGAATAGATTTCTTTTTTTGTTTACTACACTTTATCTAATTAGAATTCAGCAAGTGAATCAGCCCTTTTCTGTTTGCCTCTGGCAAACTGTTGACAATTTTTTTTTCAGTCTCCTTGTTAAGATGGACATATGACTGGGGCCTGAGAAGCAATGAAGTTGGCATAGAAGATGGAAATCCTGGCTGCTTCTTCTCTACTCTCCACTTTTGTTTGTATCTCCTACTTATTTGTAACTGCAGACTAAAAGATTCAGAGAAGTCCTACAAGAGCCCTGAGGCTGGGGATAGTCCTCAGGAGAACAGAGATTTTTCTCCAGTCAACCTACACCCTGCAGACATGGAGTAAGTAATGCCTGTTGCATAAAGCCTGAGTTTTGAAGTATGCTGCAGCTGCTAGTCTATTTTACAAATATCTCATCTTTTGCTAGTTGCAGTGTGAGGGAAAACAGGGGCTGTTACTACCTTAACTAATGTGCTTATGCCATGCAGTTCCATAAGCTAGAAACTCATGTGTCAACTTGCACTTTTAATGATACCACAGGCAACAAGCTGCTATAATCAAATTTGAGCGATTACATTCCTGGTTCAATTTACATAATATGAACCACATGGGGTGGAGAGGTTATATCTGGAGCAGGAGAGGATGATTAGATTTTTTTTAACAAATTGCACATAGAAAGTATAATCAGGATTGGATTGGCTCACTGAACAAGTAGGTCTTTGCTGCAAGATTTTGTCCTACAAGATTGGAAGAAAGCAGATGCTTCTCCTACCTGGCCTCTTCAGTCCACCTTCACTAAGGTATCCTCTTTCTTTCCTAACATGCTTCTGAGATTTGTAATCTATTATTACTTTAATTTGAAGTGCAGGTCTATTTTACAAATACCTTGCTTATGCTAAGTTTTAATGGACTCTAAAGAGCAATAGGAAAAATAAATGAATTTAAGTAAATGCATAAACCAGAATACATCTCACTTTAGAAACAGGCAGGTGTTTGCTTGTTCTGTAAATAGGAGTTAAGGGTTTCATATGGATTAAACACACCTTACACAGGCATACTCACACACATGCACACATGTGTCACCCTTAATGTGATTTGCTCTTAAGATCCACCATCTGGAAATCTTTGTTTCATCCTGTTTCTCCTTTACTTTTCTTCTGGAGTCTCACCTGGAAGTGCTCAGGGATTTCTCCTGATGGGCCTCAATGGACTGCATGTTGTTCCAGGGATTGAACATACATTGTCTGCATGCGGAGCAAGCAACTTCCTCTTATGCTATCTCACCAGCCCTGGCACCAACTCATGGAAATTATAAAGAGACACCAGAGTAAGGGATCTCACAATGTCCTCTAAGGAGACACTATGTCCTATGACAGGAATTCTTTTCCCTCTGGAAAGTTACCATGTCCCAAGATTACTGAAAATTGAAAAATTATATTTTGTAGATAAATCTCCGATCTGTCTTTTATAATGCAGATTTCTGAAGGTTTGCTATCAATCACTATCAGCCTGGATCAGTTATGACTCTGATTCCATATCTACTGATTGACAGATTGTGAATCCATCCATCAAAAATGAACTTGCCATCAGCTTTGTGGTGAAGGCTCATTTGGGAGGAGAATAACCTGTGAGGGAGCTAATATCCCAGAGTCTTGGGAATGTAACTTCAAAAATGTTTATAGCCCCCTAGTTTACAATGCTGCTTGGAATTTAGATGAAGAATTTCAAAGAAAAGTTCATCTCTCTTGGAAAAAGTGGGGGAAATCAACTTTCCAGTATCACTCAGCATTAAGTTTCAAGGTGAACTGAATTGTAAAGGTACTGACCCCTCTGAAAAGAGGTGTTATATCTCGGACAGAGCTTGTAGTGACTTGGCAATCATAAAAACTGGTATTTAAAAATCCCATGAAAGTGTAAGGAATTCCTGAATGCAAAGCCAGGAGAAATCCCTGAGCATCACCAGATATGAACCAAATTAATAAATAAAGTATGAGAGACTTACATATAACTCACATACATGGGGCAGAGCTGTTACGGCTCTCCCTGTGCACACCCAGCTGATCACAAGGCGCCCAGGAGGAAAGGTGGCTTCTAGCCCTGGCCTGCCACCCCAGCAGAGCCTCACAAGAAGCCAGAGGAACCTCCATGCCACGAGGGCTGCCATTTTTCCACATCCAGACTCCCCAGCTCATCAGAGCTCCACCCAGTAGAAGAGCTGATCACAAGCAAAGCGGCAGCACTATTCATCAATAAATGAACAAGATTTGATGTGACTACAAGAGTATTCCACCCACACGGCAGAGCCTGACATATTTGATATGCCAAATACCAATAACAATTATAGACCTCACTCCCATAACCTGATGGAATGGTTTGAGGCTCTGTATGTTCCTGGAGCAAGCAGATGCCCTTGGGCTACACTAGCATGTGACAGGACATATGGAGATGCTACTGGTGCCCCAAGCGCTAAACAACAGGAAGATAAGTGATGCAAGCGATGAAAATATAAGATATCTTTAAAGGATTGGTGTATCCAGCTTTAAACATTCTCATCCATTTTTATAGGGGGGCAATTGGCACGTTATTTCATGAATTTCTATGAAAATTCTATGAGAGAAGTGGGGAAAGAAAAATATAGCAGGTAGGCTACTTGTGTAGGCAAAGGAAAGCCATTAGTGCTTGGGGCTCCTGTTTCCTCACTGTGTCACATCCATCTTACTCAAATAATTAAGATACATCTTGGAGTTCAGGCACCAAAACTAGCTTTGTGATGGAGCGTGCCTCCATGGAAAGGAATCTGCTGGAGCAATGTCACAAGAAACAAGTTGAGGAATATATTGTAATCAATTTAATTACGCAACAAGATGAATGAAAAAGCATGCTGAAATTGAAGAGATCCTGGTTATAAGATTTTGAATTGCAAACTTCGCAGAACCATGTGGACTGTGGTTGGAGCATGAAGGGTGTGTGGGAGGAAACGGAAGTTAATAAGAACAATGAGGATGAAGATTCAGATGCAGACTGTGGAAGTCTCGATGTATAAGCAATCAAGAGTGCTGCACCTCTGAGCTGAAGGGATAGTACCGCCAGGGAGGGTGTTTGCCTTGCATGTGGCAGACCCAGGTTCGACCCTGGCATCTCATATGGTCCCTTGAACACCACCAGGAGTGTCTCCTGAGTGCAGAACAGGAGTCACCCCTGGACATCGCTGGGTGTGACCCAAAAAAGCAAAAAAAAAAAAAAAAAAGTTGCACTGAAGACCATGGAAGCCTCTTTAGATATTGTAAGTGGTTGATGATTCTGTATTTCAGTTTTACAAAGTGGAGACATTTCCCAATGCAACTACGGTATCAAGGTCTGATTTGAAACAGGCCATTAAATAATGGACACATTGCATTCAAATTCATTTGTCACTGTTAGTCTCAGATCACAGAAGCACTTTTCTCATCTGATGATGTATGTTCATCTCCATCCTGAATCAAAGTTTAAGTGCATTTGCATTTTAATATGTACTGGAAAGGTAAAAGAGATATAAGTAATGGAATTATTGTGAGCATGGCAATTTAAACACATCGTGCAAATTTGTGGTTAAATATACAGTTCAGTGGTAAGCATATCGATGCATTGACAGTGTTATGCATATTGAAAACTGTAATATTCAGAATATTTCAGCCTTGCAAAACCAAAACTGTACTTTTACTTTTCAGGCAGAAGAGTATGATAACCATGCTATTTTTCAATTTTTTCAGTCTTCGTACCTTTGATGACTTACGTCAATGAAATGGTGCAGTCACACCTTTGGGAGGGCTCATACATTGAACTGGGGAGGCAGTTCACAAATGATGGTCAAGAGGAATGTTGCGCACCACCTAATCCCTAATAATTCTAAGCCAACAAGGCTGGTGGTCAGGAAAGCAGTCCAGCAGCGCTGTGCTTCTCAGGCCCTGCAGGATGTAGGGTACCTTGAGTCACACTGTTGGTGCTTGGGGTTCTCCCGAGCACCCAGTGATGCTAATGGTCCATTTGGTCCAGGGATTGAGCCAGCAGTGTCCATATACATGCACCTTGACTCCTGCACTTTTCACTGAGGCTTGGCCTTTCCTTTTTTTTTTTTGAGAAACAAGTAAAAGCCAAATCAGTTTATTTGACAATGATGGTGCAGATGATTCACCTCCAAAACACTGAGAAGGCCCAAAATTTAAGGCATGTTTTTATAGTGGTCTGCACTTAAAACTAGAGAGGGGATTGTGCTGAGTGAGAATTACACATGGGATGGTGAGTGACACATGGTAGTGAGTGACACACAGCAGAAAGGGGGAATACACATTCTGTGAACTTACTAAACCTAGTAAAGGCAGAGCTGAGAGTGGATCTCTCTTAAATAGAACCATTCTTGCAAATGCAAAGCAAGTGCAAGCACATTCTTACATATGCAAAGCAAGTGTTCTACGACTGAATTTTTTTTTTCTTTAATTTTGGGAGAGTAAGCAGTTTTGACCATACCATCAGTAAACTGGGGTTATTTCTGAATGGGGGGGGGGAGTGTCACACACACAAGTGTTCAGGGAATTGAGTATTTTATTTTTCTTTTGGGTCACACCCAATGATGCTCAAAGGCTCCCTCCTGGCTCTGCACTCAGGAATTGCTCCTGGCAGACCTCAGGGGAATTTATGGGATGGGATCAAAACTGGATAACAGTGGAAGGCAAATGCCTGCTGTGATATTGATCTGGCCCTCAGGGAACTGAGTGTTACTGGAGATTAAATTCTGGCTCCTGCATATGCAGAGATAGGTAATGAGCCCTTTCAGCTTTCTCCAGGATCTTTTTGATGCCTTAGTAAAACATACCTGTTTCACTACTATCTTCTCTAAAAAAATTCTTTACTGCATGAAAAATAATAGGTCCTAAAAATCCCAAGTGGAAACCTGGACTCTTTTTTTAAATCTCATAAATGTTCATCAGAGTAGGAAATTCTGATTTCTTACATCTATTCTTTTCACTTAAAAATGTATGATCTAGATTAAAAGAATTTTGTCTTCCATGTTGGTAAATGTCTCAGAACAGAAGTCGGCAAAACCTCCTTGAAGTGGAATATGACGACTCAGGGAACTGAGGATGAAAATGAATGCCCTGTGATTTGTTGGTTCCATTAAACTGATCAAGGAAGTCAATGACAATATATTCAAGTTGTACCAAAACTAGTTCCTTCTTTAACTGAATGACTTTATTTGACCAGCAACTTCTTTCTGCTCTTGTAGTATAAATGACTCTCAACTCCACCCAACAGACCGGCCTATCACAGCCCGGCTTGAGCAGCAGCGCGGTTCATCAATAAATGCTGGATTTTGAGATGACTACAAGAGTATGCTACCCGCAGGACAGAGCCTGGCAAGCTACCCATGTCGTATTTGATATGCCAAATACCAGTAACAATTATAGACCTCATTCCCATGACCTGATGGAATGGTTTGAGGCTCTTTATGTTCCTGGAGCAAGCAAGTGCCCTTGGGCTCTACTTGCATGAGAGAGGACATATGGAGATCTTACTGGTGCCCGCTGGAGCAAATTGATGATGAACGGAAGACAGTGATACAGTGATCAGTTTCATCTTTTTTTGTTTCATTCGTCCTTACACTTAACACAACTATTCTTTTCTATTTGTTTATTTTTGAGGTATAAATATTACAATGGTATAAGTGCATATACACTTTATGGTCATGGCATTACCGCATCACTGCTTATTATGGCTATGGCACAGCCGTATCGTTGCCACACTGAATGTCAGTATTACCCAGCAGAGTCACTGTACCTGTTCAGCTACTCAACCACCCTTGAAAACCTCAATTGTGTAGACAAACATTCTTATCCTGGGTTAGTTGCAGCACTGCTGAAGAGTAAAATTTGATGATGTCCATGAAAGTAATGTGTATATTTCAAATTGCTCCAGACAAGAGGACATTGTTATTTTTAGATCAAGTAGCAATAATATCAGTAGTGTTAGGCTAGTAAAAACAGTATTTGTATTTGTACATTATTATTAATAGATTAAGCTTCAGTTAAAAGCACTCTTCGGTTTTATATTATATACTTTCAATTGTGTAATAAACCCTTACGAGAAACTAATCACACACCTTATAAATGAAATTAAATCATGCTGATCAACTGAATGAGCATGTATTACAAGGACCCTGCATTCACAATAAGCATGGCACCAAGTCAAAATAGGAAATGTCAATGAAGGATACAGTTTTTTTTATCTAGTATTCTTACTGATCAGAAGGGGAAAAATATGAAACATTGGAAACAGAGACTCCCATTCTCTCCACTGCTGTTCTCTTGCCCACATCACTGGGGAATAAAATCTGCCTCTCAGTAGCCAAGTATTTCCTGGGAATACCTGGCAGATTTACTATACAATTCAACATAGATGCCAGTCTCAGGAGAATATGGCAGGCAGATGAACTTGGCTGCTGCTTTAATTAAATCTCTGGAGGATCCCAATTACTAGGAGGAACCAATGCTCACTTTGTTTGGATATCTGCATATGTAGGAAGATCAAAGGCATTTATAGATGCAAATACCTGTCCAACACTCTGTCTTAGAATTTCACATCCTCCCATGGGGGTATGACAGAAATGATTCTGGGAAAAGTACTTGCACATGAGAGCTATTACACGAATCTTAAGAACAACTTGCTTCATTGTCATAAATGTGATTCTGAGGCTGTGAGTCAATACCAGTGATTTGGAGCCTAGATGACTTTGAGATGTTAACCAAAAGAGTTAAGGGAGAAACAAAGAGTAACTCTGTTAACAGGTTGAAAAGCTTCATTCGAGTCACAATTACAAATCATGTAAACTTATTTGTGTGTGTGTGTATGTGTGTGTGTCTGTCTGTCTGTCTCACCTGGCGATGTTGAAGGATTACTCCTGGCTCTTCACTCAGGAATTACTCCTGGCAGTGCTCGGGGACCATATGGGATGCCAAAGATCGAACTCAGTGTTGGCCGTGTGCAAGGCAAAAGCCCTACCCGCTGTGCTATCACTCCAGCCCCAAATCACATAAACTAAAGCAAGATATTTAAGCTCTGTGAATTCCAGATTACTAGGCTCATTTGAAAATAAAACAATCTTGTACCCATTTCAAAGGTAGAAGTGTAAAAAAGAACTGCCTTACCAATTTGGCTTCCAAATGAAGTCCAACCCTGTTTGTTTTGAAATGAATTGAAACAAGCATTA
The DNA here is from genome assembly GCA_021461705.1 of Cryptotis parvus. Lineage (NCBI taxonomy): Eukaryota > Metazoa > Chordata > Mammalia > Eulipotyphla > Soricidae > Cryptotis > Cryptotis parvus. The sequence goes on along the minus strand of JAJIBD010026051.1, from coordinate 7,651 downwards.
AGACTCTGAGTATGACTGAAAACCTGGTTTGGATCTAATATGGTCACAACTGTAAATCATGAAGCAATAAGTAGGCACTATTTAGGGTAGGATATTTGGACTCAGATTGATTCTTCAACCTTTCGGCGCTCAGCTATCGAAGGCAGGAGAAGTACCCCAAAATGAGAGTGTTGCAACTGTAGTTAATTTAGGGAACTTTAGAAACTGGGAAAAAAAGAACTTAAATCAGTTCCTCTACGCTTTTCTGCTCTAGACAGTATTAATGGTAGCTACATTAACATGAACCATGAACATTAACCATGCCCATGTCTCTAACTCCCCTGGGTAGGATCATTTTCTTTAAGTGCTGCAGTTGGCTTGGCCCCAAAGTACAAGTAATATCACCCCTCTAATTGGCCCTCCAACATTTAGGTCAAAATTATCTCTGATGTTGGCAATCTTGTAGTACCTAGGATTATTCATTAGTAAGCTATTTTTAAATGGTGAATGTGGGAGGAGTCACCAAGTTCTTCATTTAATCCAGAGGAGCAATATATCAGTGTTTTCTGCCAGTGAGTATCAGCGGATCTCAAAAAATATAGTTCATGAATCTGAATGCATCTCTCAGACTGCAATCAGAAGGCAGTAGCTGGAGTAGAGTAACAGGCTAAAGGAAATAGAAAGCACTGAATTTGGGCTACTAAGAACAACACCTTCGATGAATGGGTAAAGTAGAAATAAGAAAATAAAATGTGAGGCTAGTGTTCTCTGAGAGTCTTGAGACTGATGAAGAAAAAGAGAAAACTATCTATTATTCAGATTCCAAATATGAAAATCTGAATTTTTATTACCTTCTTGGTCAGAACAAAAGCAGTGATGCTCTGTTTCTTTCAAAGCAAGACTGAAAGAAACTCAAAGACAAAGTACCAAGGGTCAATGGTGTATACAAAAATAATACATGAAAAATTCACTAAGCACCAGAAACTAGTTGCTATCACGGAGAGTAGGGGTATATAACTCTAGTGACTTTGTAGAAGATCAACTTGAATCAGAACAAAGTGAAACCAATGGATTATTTCTCTATACATTAATTTAATGGTGCATGAAATTTGATGGTAGACCAATGAATCCCCATTCTATGGGGTCTGATCACTTTGCCTGTATGTGCTCACTTTTTTTTTTCACATGACAACCCTTTAATGCATGTTCTGTAATCCACAGTCTGGAAGGGAAGGAAAAGAGAAAGAGATAGAAAGGGAAAGAAATAAAGAACCTGCCATGGAGGCAGGCTGGGGAGGGGGAGGGAACCAGGGACGTTGGTGGTGGGATATGGGCACCAGTGGGGAGATGGGTGCTGGAACACTGTATGACCAAAACCCAAATATGAACTTTGTAATTGTATATCTTTGTAATTGTATATCTCATGGTGGTATAACAAAATACTTAAAAAAATAAAGAGGTTCCTATGGAGCCCTACAACATACAACCCTTTCACTAACTATAAATATCTTGAGATCCACCAAAGTTGGAATGAATGATGCAATTTTATGAGTGTGCCTCAAGCTGTCAATCAATTATTCATTGTATCCAGAAGGGTTTGGGGGTTGTTTTCAGTTTAGGGCTATTATAAACAAAGCTGTGAAAAACATGTCCAGGCTTATATGTAAACTGAGTTTTATTTCCCTGTGACCAATTTTTTTTTCAAATTTTATTACACCACTTTTAGACATACAATTGCAAGATGCTCATGTAGAGTTTTGTTCTACAGTGCTCCAACACCCATCCCTCCACCCGAACCCATCTCCCATCACCAATGTCTCCACCTCCTCCTTCCCTTCACATACCCCAACCACTTGGCGGGCTCTGTATGTCTTTTCTCTCCTCTCCATCTCTCCCTCCTGCCCAACCCTCCCACACATTGTAGAGTGCAGTACACTAAAGGACATAACTGTTTCCACTAGTTTGATGGGCCGTGCAACTTAGGGGGCCTCATGGTCAGCATCCAGACAGCGAAAGTGGGGGCTAGTGTGGTGGGCGAGTCTCATCCGGCTGCTTCCAGGACCCCCAGAGGTGATGGGCCCACTCCCAAAACCCATCTGTCCTCCTGGGGGCCCCATGGTCAGCTGAGCCTGGGGAGAGCCGAGTTCCAGCTTCCCCAGCTGCGTTTGAGGCTCTGCATCATATGGCTGTCGCCCCAGGGCAGCTCTGTGTTCACTTTTCTGGCATGCGAATAAATCTGTATCACAGCTCCTGCTATCATAGAATCTACGCTTTTAATTTGTGTTTGTGTTGTATTTGTTTTGGAGCACCTGGCAAGTTGTCATTGACGTTCAGTTAAAAGGGAGCCTTCATCCATAGCAGCCAGGTCAGAATCTGGGAGCCTTTAGGGGTCTCTGAGTATTTCTGTACTCCCCGTGTTTGCTTTTCACTTGTTCTTCATTTTCTTCACTCCCAAAATATTCTGTCCTTTGCCCTCAGGTTTAGCATTATCTGTGCAAAAAATTATGAACTCAGTTTACTTAAGAATATCCCAAACTTTCAAAAGGTCAAGTTAACATATGGATTTCTTACTTTACAAAAGATATTCATAATGAACTCAGTAATGAAATAGCTTTAATCTTTCTATCTTATTTTTCAGTGCCACTTCATGCAGAAATGCTCAGGGATTCCTATCTCTGTTCTGGTAGTGTTTGGGGGAACCCAGACTAGATTTCAGGGTCTTGATTGCAAAGCATGTGCTCAACCCTTTGAGCTATCACTCCTTTGTACTAGTAGAATCTTACCAATGAAATGGTAAACCATATAATTAGATGTAGAGAGACATAAATAAAATGATCTGAGGTCATAATTTAAAACATTGTAAGGGTCAAGGGTGTGACTCAAGGAGGACTGAACACACTTCTGCTGTGTGAAGCTCCGGGTTTGATCCCAGGTACAGAATAGACCCGAGTACTATGAAGCGTGTCCCTGCTGCCACGGGTACCAAACTGTCAGCTCACACCTCCAGGACTGGCCTCATCCCTGTCCCCCTGCACTCTTACGGTGCCTAAAAAACTAAAAAGATACAATAAACAAAACCACCTAAAATAAAGTTAATAGGTTAGAAATAATAAGAGTTGCTGTTGCAATATGCAAAGGAATAAGTTGATATAAGAGCTACATAAGACTTTTGTAAGGAATGTTATAAAAAGCTAAAATTAGAAACTAAGCCTACATTTTAAAGTGCAAATGGAAAAGATGCATATGATTATTGAAGTTAAGGGAAATGAAGAGCCAAGCGAAGGAGTTTCATTTTAATCATTTAGCTGTGCAGATAATGGAGCAAGCAGATGATTAAGAATAATACATCAGGACAGAAAAAGGAAAGATGGGTGTTCGCAGTGATGATTTTACTAGTGCTGTTGTGTGGATAAAGGCATATAATCCCAGTGCTCATTTTCCTTGGACACAGTGTTGAGTTCCTTCTTTGTGGGGAAAGGCATTCATCAGAGAAAATGTTATCCTATATTCAGCATGCAGTCTCAGAGCTATCACTTAATGCTCAGATTCCTAGAAACTGTTCTTAATTAGGTTCTGCCGTAACCCCAGGAGGACCTTAGATGAACAATTCGGGAGCTCCTTTCCTCTGGTTGTCTTCTTAGATCTGGTTTTCTGCCTAAACAATGTTCCTCCTTTCTTTTTTCTGAGATATTACTAGCCTTGTACTACCAAGCCACTTTCCTGGAAAAAGTGATTTTGGTTGCATCAGCAGAAGACTATCTTAGCTGAGGTGTTATTTTACTGTGGATTGTTTCTGCGTGATGCCAATAAGCAGACGAAGCAAAGGACTTACACAGATGAATCAGACAGTCGTTAGAAACAACTGCTCACAGGATCTTTCTGCACTTTGTTCCAGATCAATACGTGAATCTATTTTTATATAAACCAAGCAGTTAGCTTATGTATAATGGAAAGGGTCAGCAAAAAAGGTTCATATTTTTCTTTCTGAAAATATAACATTCGACTTGAGAAGGAGACATTCAAAGTCAAATACTGGCTGCAACTCAATTCTAAATCATGCAAAATATTCCCCATATTCATTAACAGCTCATATTTGTCTTTACGCACAGCTTTGCATGCTCTATTTCATTCTAATAGTTTATTATTTTAGCACTTCTGAAGGTGTAACTATGTTTCATAGAACTAATTTGTGTGTGGATAAACATTGGTAGAATGTAGAACTTAAATATCATTATTGAAAGATAACTTAAATTTATGCAAACTTAAAACGTTTACATAATATCTGTGGAATAACTATAGAATTCACTTAAGTTATATTTAACTACATCCTCAGTAGTTTAAGATGGTGTTTCTCAATACTGCTGTCAGCAGATTTCAGCTCTAATGTCCAGCTAGCATTAGTTGTTTGTAAATATTTATTTTCTATGAAGAGTTTGTCTCACCTGTCTTCTCCTCTACTCAGGACCTTCTAGAATAAGTTAAATTGTCCCAAATCTGTAGTCTATGAAAACACAAATCATTGATCTAGTAGTTGAAAAGGAAAGGACTGGAATTTTGTTTGAAGTTTTTGTGTATATTGTACTACAATGAGCCCTGCAAAAAAATCATTGTTGCCCAATTCATATTAATTAAGAGTAAACAAATGACCAACAAATGACTTATTTGAAGGTTTAATAGCTTGTTAAAATATATGGAGATATATTTCAAAAGACAATTTAAGTCGCATAAGTGTAACTTAGAAATGTTTTATTTAATTGACTTTTTGTTTCTTCTGTTTAAAACATGTCTATTAAAAATAAGAATTACAATCCAGATAATAAATTGTGTTTTCTCTTAAAATACAGGTACTTGTTTCAGAGACAGAAATTCAAAGACAAAAGAAATGGCACTGTGTTTGCAGTCCCATCCGCACATTCCTGTATACACCCCGTGTTGTGCTACTATAATCATATGGCACCTCAGACAGTTACACAATTTTCCAGTATTGTGCTCAAATTTAAAAAAAAAGCAATTCTGATTATTAGATAAATTGGACTACATAAAACTGCAAATATTTGGTGATTTTTGACTTGCAGAATTATTTTATCTAGCAAAATCAAGTAATATTAGTTTTCAGATTTTCAAAATTGAGTTTCATCTCTAAATATGATCTATGCTTAAAATTAGGTTCTCCAAACCTAAGTATTACAGTGGCTTCAACAAGAAGGGGATTTTTTCTCATTTAATTTATACAGTTATGTATAACTGTATAAATTATTTGTTATGTTATTTGTTATGTTATGTTATTTGTTATGTTTTGTTATTTGTTATGCTTTACAGTAATAAGCATAAAAATAAGAAAAATAGTCTTCCTCTCTAGGGGTGGGCATTCATGGATTATTGGCTAATTAACCAAGCTCATTACTTTTTACCAATATGTATAAGAGAAAAAAGTCATAAAAAACTTAAGTCTAATATACTAATTCTTAGCTAAATGTAAAGGTTAGCAGGACTACTAGCTGCAAGACTAAACCCTTTATAAATACTATTAATTTTAAATATTGTACTTAAAAGTTAAAGTTGGTAACATTATTTTAGAATATGAACGGTGATTCTTAAAATATGCTTACTTTAAAAACTCTTTATAAGTATTAATGTATTTTTACAAAGGTCAAAAAATCTTATCTCACAAAAGAAATGTTTTGAAGTCAAATTTTAAGAAGTTTTATCATCAGTCTATTTTATTGAAGTGCAAAACCTTCAAACACCCCAATCATACTACTTTTAATTCCTTCCTATAGTTGGCTAAGATGACTCTAAAGAAAGTGTTGGTGGGAAAATGATCTGAAATTTAAAGTTTTGTAGCTGAGAGCTGTTTGGAGATTTGACTCTTGTTGTATCTAAAATCCAATAGAGTGGTTCATAAAACTGATTGCAGTGCACATTTCAGAACTAATAAAACAAATTGACTATTGATGATGTGCACAGGGCAAATCCAATTACATCTCACAAAGCTTTATATTGCTCTATTTCTTCTTTAATGCTCTCTGTTTATTTATTTCAGTTTAAAGTTTGGGTAACAAGACCAGAAAAGATTCAACGTTCATAGGCAGAGAGTGTCTTAGATTAGGTTTTCAAATCACAAGAACAACTCAACGTACTCTTGTATGTCCCCTTGTGAATATGGTGTTAATAGTCCTAGTTTCAGATGCAAGGCATTCAATGAATATGTACAAATATTAATGACATGTGCGAATTTTTGTAAAGTATAGAGTATATTATAATTAAATGCAGTGTTGCTATCTTAAAGGACCAAGAACTATATAAACCTCAGAGGTATGAGTATGTGCAGTACACAAACACACACACACACACAAACACACACATTCATACACACGATTTGCCAGTTTCCAGTCTGAGCTCACTTGCATTTTTTCCTGATGACAAATTGAAAGAGTAGTAAGGATTTTCCTATGACTCCTTTCCCAGAGTTCTGTGCAACGGACATGAACATGGAGACAGTGTTTGATCTTTCATTGTATCCCCTGTCACCTGCTGCAATGATGACAAATGCGACTGGAATGACAATGCTGCTATTTGGAACAGAGGAATGTAATTAGCAGATACATACAAAACACTTTAATGACAGTCCCCTGTCTGAATGCCTACACCTGCCGGACACCGTAATAATGAGGCTCCTCTGCCACTTGAACAGTGATCAAATGTCCCAGTGCAGCTCAAAAAATATGGGCTTTGGTTGTTAACACAAAACCTGGCACAAACCCCCACCAGTGGGACCAGGGATAGAGTGAAATATTCAACATCTGCTGTGCCACCAAGCAACATTTTGTTTTATTTAATTCCATAGGCTTATTTGCATCCTCTTAATTTTCTTATGCTGGAGATTAATCATTCATGAAAATAATAATTACAAAACTCATTTAAAAGCTTTGAGAGAGTCAGGCTCTTTTTGATGGGCATTGCTTCTGAAAGAGAAGAGGAAATTAACATATGCTTAACAAAACATCAAAGTAGGATGCTCTAAAATTGGGATGCCCTCATATTTTTCCTCCAATAAAGTTAGGAGGAAATAAGGAGCTGCTTATGACTTATATGATAGTAAGTGATGACTAGTTATGTTTAATGCTTAAGGGAAGAAAATGAAAGCAACACGAGTAAATGTAAAGCTTAAGAAAGAGGAGGAAAGTGAAAAAACTAAAGATAAAATGCGAAAGAAATTTGGGCTCATTTTGCCAACTCAAATCCATTTCAAAGAGTAATTATTCCACAAAGTTGTTTGCTCAGCATGTACTTTTAAGCCTTCACTTTCATATGAAGGAATGGGTTCCTTATTTGGAAAATTCTAAGTTTTTAAAAAAGCTTCCCATATATTAAAGTCATATGAATTTCCACTGTGTATTCCTAACCTTGCACTGAAAGGTAATAAACTTCATTCACTAAATATACTTTATCATGTCAGGATTCAGAGGGGTCGTCTGTGTACATACACTGCAAGTCAACACTATCAGCCCTACCCGCGTATCCACTGATGACTTCCTTGCTTTTCCTTAGTACTTATTCTCCCAGGTGGATCCACAATTAAGATCTTTCCAATCTTTGTGATGTTAATACATTTATGATGGTCAGGATAACCTAATATACTTTAGTTACAAATTTAATCCCTCTCATTTAA
>JAJIBD010026050.1:0-97300 GCA_021461705.1 Cryptotis parvus | reverse complement strand
GATTATACATCTATGAGTCTAGTTCTACTGTCTGGATGTAATATTCAATATTTGTTGCCTTTGTTATCATGGTCTCTTCTTCAAAGGCTTGTTAGTTTTCTTTTTCTCTTTAGCATGAGGATGTGTTTATTAATATATGTAAATATACATTAATATACATATAATTTGTAATATGGAGTATTCTCTTTGTTCTCAGTATCTCTTTCTCTAACAGGCACAGATAGATACAATCACAACTATGTTCAATTTTATCCAGTTCCCATTGGCAGAGACAACAAGAAAAAAAAAGAACATAGCACAACACAGTCTTAATTATAGTAGTGGAAGTTCTATGAAGAAAAAAGTATACATACATAGCAGCAAAGCAATGGAGACTGTGCACATGAAAACACACCTGTAGTTATATTTTTCTGTTTCTGTCTCCATAATGATAAAAAAGATTCTGTTTTAGAAAGACTAATTAAGGTTAAATATGACAGGTCATACAGTTCTTGTTAGCTGCATGAGGGTATCTTGGGTTCTGAAATACCCTTTAATGTTTTGGAAAAAAACACAAGATGGTGGTAAATTTTTTCACATTTCGTTTAAAACAAATCATACCCCAAAAAACTACTTGCATATTACATTAGGAATTCTGTAAGACAAAAGAGCTGTCTTAAACTGTAAATGATATGTTGCTGTTTCTTCAACCTAGCAAAGAACAATTCTATCTGCTGTAGAATCAAGTCTACAATGTATAGTCAGAGAAATGAGTCAAAGTGGTAGATGAAACTTGTTTCACAGTTTGCACAGGTATGATAATTTTAGTTCTTCAAATCTCAATTTGCAGGATTTACACTTAATATTGTATTCTCCTGAATTACTTTCCTTCCTGCATACCCCCTGAGAAAAAAGGATAATTTCTGAATGGGATAGCAGAAATATTTTAAATTTTAATTATATGAAAATAATGATGGTGGTGGTGGTGATGGTGGTAGTGGCATGGATAATGTATCATGTCTGAATACTTCTGTTGTGAATACTTTACATTACCTTAGCCTTTTGTGCTCACTGCAGTGGTTTTCCTGCCGAGCATTGCACTCTACAACAAGAGGGCACACCAGCCCCTGTTCTTGTGACCTTGTTCAGATTAATGGCTCTCTCTTGTCAGTTAACTGGCTGCCAGGCTCAAAAATAGTCTACACTGACATCCAAATATAATACTTTTCTGAGACTGGAAACAAAGCTGCCAGTAGTTAAGAGATATTTCATCTTTTCTTTCATTCTTCTTTTGTCTGCAGTGAAGAGGCCGCTAGGAAGCATGACAAACACAAGGCAAAGACCTGTACCATTCTTTTACAACACATAAAGGTAGTTCTCGGATCTTAACTGTCTTATTGACATTAGATCTGAAAATACATTATAGTAATGTTAGTATTAGTATGTTGAGTGTCTTGGCTTAATTTTACCAGAAAATATAGTCGTCATTTCTAGGTATTTTTGAGCCAGTAGTGTTACAGTGAGGTTTAATTTTTTTTTTGGTTGAGGTCTTGAGTTGAAAATTGATAGCAAGACCCCTAATGTGACCTACCAAAAAGACATATTTATGGGAAATTTCAGTAGTCGAAAATTCTGTCAGGTATGGTTTGATGCAGGAGTCCAAATAAATACGTCGCTGGCATTTAGTCCTTCTCATATTTTTCTTTATTCTTGTCTTTATTATTGGACATATGGTAACACTGGAGGTCCAGGCTTGCACATTGTTACTGTGAACAAATGTAGCTGTTGATTTTCTAACCCCTTGGGGTAGTCTGATTAGACTAACTTAGGTAGCATCATCAATCTCAACCAATAACTGAGATAAACCAGATGGAGTACATTCTCCAGGCTTGAATCTATCCTTTAAAATGAATGTGGGTATGAGATTAGATGGTCAGTGTCAGATAAATCACAGAGACAGAAAATTTGGGCAGTAGTCCTGAATTTTAGGATATTTCTACAAAAGAACCAGATTGCCATTTTTATTTTCAAAATTTAGAAAAATAGATATTACAGAAAAAAAACTATTCATTCCTTATATTAAAGATCATTTAAGAACTCTTTCTTACAGGGCATCCATCCTCATTCTTTGCCAACTAGTCTTTGAGTTACCGTGTCTTTGGGGGAGCTTGGCTGTACTGAGATTTATTCAAGTAAATCTGTCTTCACTTGCACTGTATCAGGTAACTCCATGTTTCTAGAACAAGCCTTCATGTTCATGCCTCCAAACTCTTGCTCTACTTTCTCTCTTGTATATCTTGGTTGTAGTTATTTTCAGTTTTAAGGCCCAATCCAATTATCAGTCTTATTTCTTCCAAACATACCTCATACGTCCCTTCCTTATGTTGCTGTAGGTTTATTGCAATACCTGTCAAATTTTATTATAGTTGTGTATTTATGTCTTGGTTTTCCATTTAGACTTTAAGATCTAAGTCTGACCTGTGTATATCAATAACTGGTAAATCCTATAAAAATAAAAAAGCACTTAAGAGGTTTTCTTATGGAGGTAAATATTTTTAATACTACCTAAGCAAGGCTATATGGAGTGGGTAAATGAGACGAGGGCTTTACAAGCATTACTCTTTGTCTACCTTGTAAAAATAATATAAAGTAGTATGATTTATTTTAGTTCTACTCAACAGATTAAGAAATTAAGATTCATGGAACCCAATAAACCTGTCCACAGTTACCCAGTTAATAAAAGGCAAACTGGAGTTAAGATTCAGATATGATTGAGTTAAAGTCTGAACTACTAAACACTACACAATTTTTTTAATATTTTATTATACCCCCATGAGATATATAAAGTGTTCATATTTGGGTTTTGGTAATACAGTGTTCCAGCACAATTTATTTCTTATCCTGAAACTGTTTGCACACTAGTAGCGGTTCATATACAGAGATGTTGCTTCTTTGCCCTTAACTCATCTGTCCTACACCCATTTGCAATAAACTCTACTTTCTGGATACGGAATTCCCTCCACACTTAATTAAATGTTGAGGTGACTATGTATGTTCATGTTTTTTAAGAATCTTTGCTCACTACTTTGCAACTGATTCATCTATAAGCACCCTGGCCCAATGGAATGAAAGGTTCTCTGTAATAAAAGCCCAACTAAGTTTAACCATACTTCTTAAATACATGATGGTTATTGAGCTCATAGTAACCCTCTTGTATAAACAAATCAGTCTGATTATATCTAGTAGGCATCAACAGATATTTTTCTCCATGCTATGACTATAATTGAATATGGTGGTAATTTGTACAAAGAGGAACTATTGTGTTGCTTACAAAAATGACATAATACTAAATAGCACAGATTCTTCTCCACCTGAACACACTTTTTCTCCTTTCTATGGAGCATAGCAGTATAGAACAAATACCATCAGTAACATGAGCAAGCGTGATGTGCAACCAAGTATGGCAATCTCTGTAGAACTGCCTTCCTGGTTATGGGTCTTCAGAACTTTGAGTAGCTTAGAGCAGAAAATGGGGGCAAAAATACTGATGCAGTTTAAGGTGCTATAGATTAAATCAGACTCACTGTCTGAAGTGGAGTGATAGGCTGTGCAAGTAATTTTTTTCTACATCAATAATGAAAAGAATTTTGGTATTCACTGTATCACTGTCTTCCCGCTCATCGATTTGCTCGAGCGGGCCCCAGTAACATCTCCATATGTCCTGACTCATGCTAGTAGATCCCAAGGCATCTGCTTGCTCCAGGAACAGAAAGAGCCTCAATCCATTCCGGAATGAGGTCTATAATTGTTACTGGTATTTGGCATATATATCAAATACAACACGGGTAGCTTGCCAGGCTCTGCTGTGCAGGTAGCATACTTTTGTAGGCATCTCTAAGTCTAGCATTTATTGATGAACAGCACGGCCGCTTGCAGCCGCACGGGAGCCGAGCGCTGATAGGCTGGTCTGCTGGGTGGAGGTCTGATGAGATAGAAGTCCGGATGTGGAAAATGGAGGCCCTCATGGAGTGGGGGGTCGCCTGGCTTGTTGCGAGGCTCTGCTGGGGTGGTGGGCCAGGGCTAGAACCCACCATCCCTCCTGGGTGCCTCGTGAGCGGCTGGTCACAGGGAAAGCCAGTAGCAGCTATGCCCCATGTCTGCGAGTCTCTGGACCGGCATACCTGAGCCGGATTTAAGAAAGACTGCTGCAGGATGGAACTCGATGAGCCAGGCGCTGATAGGCTGGTCTGCTGGGTGGAGGTCTGACGAGAGAGAAGTCCGAATGTGGAAAATGGAGGCCATCATTGAGTGGGGGGTCGCCTGGCTTGTTGCGAGGCTCTGCTGGGTGGTGGGCCAGGGCTAGAAACCCACCATCCCCTCCCAGGGGCCTCGTGAGCAGCTGGTCACAGGGAGAGCCAGTAGCAGCTCTGCCCCATGTCTGCGAAGTCTATTTTTGTAGTCTTTCAGTGATGACTATTTTTGTATTACACCAATAATTTTTTTTCTTGTTAAAATACAGCATCTGACTGTTCAACAAGTTACTAAAACTCTTCTAAAAAATTTCAATGGTTGAAAGGCTAAAAAGGACAGAAAGTTGGAGGCACCAAGATCTCTTATATTCTAGTGTTTGCCAGATATTATTCTTCACTTGATCACTTGAATCCCGCCACTCATCAACTTGCTCGAGCGGGCGCCAGTAACACTTCCATTGGACCCTATCACGTGCCAATGTAGCCCAATGGCTTCTGGTTGATTCAGGAATATGAAGAGCCTCAAACCATACCTTCAGGGTCATTACAAGGAAGTCTGAGCATCTTGTAGGTGGGCGGCCAGTGATCTTTTGACATATGTGGGATCCAGTTGGTAACAGCTCTAGTCCAGCGGTTGTCTCCAACTCGAATTACATGTCCAGCCCATCTGATTTTCGATGCTTTGGCAAATGAGACAGCATCCCTGATTCTGCAATAGCGATGGAGGTCAAAACTCTGGATTTGTTCTCTCACTTGAGTGAGGGCATGATATTCCAAGCATAGCTCTTTCGATTCCTCTCTGGGAGACCCAAATAGCATTCTCATCCTGCTTTCGTAGGGCCCAGGTCTCTGAGGCGTATGTTAATGCAGGGAGAATGGTGGAGTCGAAGAGATGTGCCCGGAGCAGGAGGTTCTTTGTCCTTTTAGCTATTTCTTTGATGCCTTTGAAGGCATTCCATGCCACTCTCTTCCTCCTGCACAGCTCAGGTTTTAGGTCGTTCATCATGTTGACTTCTCAACCTAGGTACACATAACTGCTGCATTCAGAGATGTTTTTTCCTTTGAGAGTGAATGGGGCCTCAGGAACTAGTTCATTTTTCATGAACATAGTTTTCTTCAGATTCAGCTGTAGACCTATCTTTCCACATTCTTGGTCAAAGTCAGCCAGCATTTGTGCCGCTTGGCTAATGTTTGGTGTTATTAGAACGATGTCATCAGCGAAGTGGGAGGTGGTGTAGTTGCCCACCATCTATCTACACTCCCAGTCCTTCCCATTCTAATTGTCGCATGATGTTGTCGAGGGTGGCGCTGAAGAGTTTTGGTGAAATGGTATCACCCTGTCGAACCCCTCTTTTGACACCAATGATCCCTTCTTTGTAGACTGGTGAGATCCTGGTGGTGAATCCGTAATACAGCTCACAAAGGATCTTGATGTATTGGGTTTGAACACCCTGTTTGGCTAGTGCTTCGATGACTGCTTCAGTCTCCACAGAATCAAAGGCTTTCTGTAAATCATTGAAAGTGAGACAGAACGGCATCTTTTACTCCCTATAAACCTCGATGAGCTTGGTTACTGTGTGGATATGGTCGATTGTGCTGAATCCTTTCCGGAAGCCAACTTGCTTGCATGGTTGTCCTTCATCTAGTGTTCTGCCAATCCTGTTCAGGATGACTCGTGTAAACAGCTTGTAGATGACGGACAACAGGCAGATGGGGCGATAGTTGCCGATGTCGTGAATGTCTCCCTTCTTGAACAGTAGAACTGTCCTGCTGGTTTTCCATTGGGAAGGTACCTGCATTCGGACAGGTAGCGTGTGAAGAGCCAAGCTAGTGTATTGATGAGTACCGCGGCAGATTCTTCAGGTGTTCGGGTCTGACTTTGTCTGGGCCTGGTGCTGTTCCCTTCTTTACCGACAAGATGGCATGTTGGATTTCAGAAGGGAGAACGTTGGGAAATGACATATCCATCTGTGGAATTTGGTATGTGGGCAGGTGGATGTGGCTATCAAAGAGATTTGAGTGGAAGTAATAGATAATCTTCTCCATTGCCTTTCTGGAAGATGTCATAGATCTATCACGGCGCCGGAGGGCAGCCATATTGGTCTTATAGTTGGTGAAGGACAGGTGGGCAGTGTGAATGCTTTTCCCAGCTTCTGCTGCATCTTCCAGTATTTCTGCTCTTCTTTCTTTGAGGTCATCTTTTATCACTTCTCTCCACCGCGTTAGCAAGCTTGGACATTAGCCTTTGGTCTCCTGAGGTTCGGGCCTTGCCACTAGTTGGCGAATGAGCTCTAGAGTTTCTGAAGACAGGCATTCTTCTGAGTCTTTCTCTCTCTCAGCATTCTTCATACAATCATGCAGGTGCTGAACCAGTGGGTTGTATTCTTCATTGATGTTGTCAATGATTGTATCTTCCCATGTTGCTGCAATGGTGCCAAAGAGTTCCCAGTTGGTGGTCGCTCTGGGAGTTCTCTTCTTAAACCTTTGCAGTCTCCCCATTGCGGGAAGTAGAATTTTGCACAAAGGAGACTGTTGGAGGACAGGTTTAGCTAACTTGGGAGTTTTGTTGCTTTGCCCACTCCCAGCTTAATCTTATTTAAGCCAAGTTTCATTCTAATGAGACCTCTCTTCTATGCAAACACTGCTAGAGTGTGTGGCAGTTACAGAAGTCACCTTGATTGAATAACTTCTGACTTACACATCTACAAAGACTTCTATGTTTTCTAGATTGGGCACAGCTGCTCTTTATACCCACTGAGGGCCAGGTGAGCAGTTAGAATTTTACCAGGAGACTACCACCCTGGCTACGTTTGAGACTATAGGAAGACTAAAGGAAGGATCATACTAGTTTGCTCTAAGCAGGCGAGTGTGACCCTTTCAGTACAGGAGAACAAGATACTCTGAATCACCCTGGTGCAGATAATAATAAGAAGGACCTTGTGGGTACCATCTAGATTACATGAAGCTCATGAAGTTAAGATGTATTACTTTATACCAGCCCCCTCTCCAGTGTTTTACATAAGAGATAATCTTGGTAGAAAGGGATTAGACCTTGGCATAACCTTTGTTTATACCTACAATAGGTGTGGCACTACACTCTGTTTATAGTTCTTTGTTGACATGACCCTCCCGATTGGATTACTTTGGTGTATATAGGGGGTGACTTGAGGCCCCTTCAGGCTTCACTCTTGGCCTTTGGGCCTTTTTGGCTTCGGCTTTTTGCTCTTTGGCCTTTGCTCCTTCTTGGGTAACTCAGCCTCGGGTGAGATCCTCTCTCTTTGGTGGGAGACTTAGGCTCTTTTGTATGGTCTAATTTCGAACTAGAGCTAAAGTTTGTTCATTATATTGGAGGGCTGTGGAAGAGCTTTTGTACTATTAAAAGTCTTTTTTGGGAATTGCACCGACTCGTGAGTTTTCATCTGTTCTCCCCCAGCGCCCTCGGAGGTAGAAGAGAACTTCTGCCCTGACACTGTAGGGGACCCCTGTGGCATTCCCCGACAGGAGATGGTGGACCGATCCTGTTTGGAATTTGGGGACGACAGCTACATTGGTCAGACAGAACCGTCTATTGAAGATGATGTGGTCAATTTCATTGTGGAACTGTCCACCAGGAGATTCCCATGTCCAATGTTTCGCTTCAGCCTTCTGGAACTGTGAGTTCCCATGAATGGTCTTGGTGGACAGGATAAACTCAGATAGTCTCTCACCCTTTCGCTCCATTCTAGCCATGGGTCCCAATTTGGAGTTCTTCTTCAGCCGATGTTCTCGGCCTATCTTGGCATTAAAATCACTGACTATGATCTTGTAGAAGGTTTGATCTTTCTTATAGAACTCCTCCACTTCCATGTAGAATTTCTCAATTTCATCTCCTTTGTATGTGGATGTTGGTGCGTAGACAATGAAGATAGAAATTGCTGGCAGTGGGCCACATCTCTTCAAGTGTAATTGTCCTATCCGGTTTGTTAGGCATTCAAATGAATCAATGTTTATGGCCATGTCCTGTTGACAAGGGACACCAATGCCACCGACGCTCTTTTGTCGCATGTTCCAAGGAACAATTCTTCCCCGGTGTCAAATATACCATGATGCCACTGATGCCTCCTCGCCTCAGTCAGACCAATGATGTTGTACTTGGATCTTTGTGCTTGCACCATGAGATCCCTCAATATATGCTTCTGATGCCAGTGTATGTGCATTGAAAGTACAGACAGTCATTTTAGTCCTTCTTTGTTTTGGCAGCCTAGGATGGCCGTGAAATTTTATCAGACACTGCTGTTCACCTTTCTTAGTGCTGCCGTATTAAGGGCTCTTTGGGGTCAGGAAAATAAACATTTTTATTAGTGGTTTTGGCATATTGAACATGCATCAGACAGCTTGCCAGGCTCTGTGCTGTGGGCGCTATACTCTCATTACTTTGTGGGCCTCTCAGAGGGGTGGGTAGAATATTCACAGCAATTTGGAGGTAAATTGCAGCTCGTGCAGCGGCTGTGCACAACAGGGAAAGCTGGTTTCTACTCTGCCAGATACTATTAATAACATCTAACATCATAGAATAGCAGACCTCATAGGTGTGGTGTTGTTTGGTCTTTGTCAAATAACACTTATCAGTGCTCAGGGCTTAATTCTTGGTTCTGCTCTCATGGATCTCTCCTGGCAGGCTTTAGGCACCATATGGGATGCTAGGTATCAAATATGAGTTGAACACAAGCAGGCAAGAACCTTACCTGTACTACTGTCTTGCCAGACCCATGATGCTTTTTCTTGGATTTTGTAATCTATCAGAGAATGTGGACATTAAATGGGCAGTTGGCACAAAACTAGTGAGATAAATGCAGTGAGAGTAAAGTAACAACACTCTGGGAACACAAATCATGGGAGTCTGAGAGAGAATAGGTTATCTAAAATCTTCTAGAATAAATGGTTTTAAGAAAAATAAAATATGTTGTGGCTTAGTGGGGAGAGTGGAGAAGAGGAGGAAGAGGAAGACAGCTTGTTGGACAAAGGAAAGAATCTATGTAAATGTCTAAGTGTAGGACAGGATATGGTATATTCAAAGAACTGGAAGTAAGTCTATGGTGCTGCAGTCAGATGGGCAAGGAAAAAGTGTTTTCTTATTTAACAAAATATATTGAATAGCTCGGTGCTATTAGGGGGCTTCAAGCCAATCACTTGATCACTTGATCACTTGAATCCCGTTATTCATCGATTTGCTCGAGTGGGCGCCAGTAACATTTCCATTGGACCCTATCACGTGCCAATGTAGCCCAATGGCATCTGGTTGATTCAGGAATATGAAGAGCCTCAAACCGTTCCTTCAGGGTCTTACCAAGGAAGTCTGACCATCTTGTAGGTGGGCGGCCACGTGATCTTTTGACATCCCGTGGGATCCAGTCGGTAACAGCTCTAGTCCAGCAGTTGTCTCCAAATCGCATTACATGTCCAGCCCATCTGATTTTCGATGTCTTGGCAAACGAGACAGCATCCCTGATTCTGGAATAGCGACGGAGGTCAGAACTCCGATTCCTTCACTCACTTGAGTGAGACGTGATATTCCAAGCATAGCTCTTTCGATGCCTCTCTGGGAGACCCGAATAGCATTCTCATCCTGCTTTCGTTGGGCCCAGGTCTCTGAGGCGTATGTTAATGCAGGGAGAATGGTGGAGTCGAAGAGATGTGCCCGGAGCAGGAGGTTCTTTGTCCTTTTAGCTATTTCTTCGATGCCTTTGAAGGCATTCCATGCCGCTGTCTTCCTCCTGCGCAGCTCAGGTTTTAGGTCTTTCATCATGTTGAATTCTCGACCTAGGTACACATACGCTGCATTCAGAGATGTTTGTTCCATTGAGAGTGAATGGGGCCTCAGGAACTAGTTCATTTCTCATGAACATAGTTTTCTTCAGATTCAGCTGTAGACCTACTTCCACATTCTTGGTCAAAGTCAGCCAGCATTTGTACCGCTTGGCTAATGTTTGGTGTTATTAGAACGATGTCATCAGCGAAGCGGAGGTGGTGTAGTTGCCGACCATCTATCTTCACTCCCAGTCCTTCCCATTCTAATTGTCTCATGATGTTCTCGAGGGTGGCACTGAAGAGTTTTGGTGAGATGGTATCACCCTGTCGAACCCTCTTTTGACATCAATGATCACTTCTTTGTAGAATATTGAGATCCTGGGGGGGGTGAATCCATAATACAGCTCACGAAGGATCTTGATGTATTGGGTTTGAACACCCTGTTTGACTAGGGCTTCGATGACCGCTTCAGTCTCCACAGAATCAAAGGCTTTCTGTAAATCAATGAACGTGAGACAGAGCGGAATCTTGTACTCCCTACAAAACCTCAATGAGCTTGGTTACTGTGTGGATATGGTCGATTGTGCTGAATCCTTTCCGGAAACATGCTTGCTCGCATGGTTGTCCTTCATCTAGTGTTCTGTCAATCCTGTTCAGGATGACTCGTGTAAACAGCTTGTAGAAGACAGACAACAGGCAGATGGGGCGATAGTTGCCGATGTCGTGAATGTCTCCCTTCTTGAACAGTAGAACTGTCCTGCTGGTTTTCCATTGGGAGGGCACCTTGCATTCGGACAGGTAGCGTGTGAAGAGCCGAGCTAGTGTATTGATGAGTACAGGCGGCAGATTCTTCAGGTGTTCGGGTCTGACTTTGTCTGGGCCTGGTGCTGTTCCCTTCTTTACCAACGAGATGGCATGTCGGATTTCAGAAGGGAGAACGTTGGGAATGACATATCCATCCTGTGGAATTTGGTATGTGGGCAGGTGGATGTGGCTATCAAAGAGATTTGAATAGAAGTCCTGGATAATCTTCTCCATTGCCTTTCTGGAAGATGTGATAGATCTATCAGGGCGTCGGAGGGCAGTCATCTTGGTCTTATAGTTGGCGAAGGACAGGCGGGCAGTGCGAATACTTTTCCCGGCTTCTGCTGCATCTTCCAGTATTTCTGCTCTTCTGTCTTTGAAGTCTACTTTTATCGCTTCTCTGCACTGTTTAGCAAGCTTGGACGTTAGCATTTGGTCTCCTGAGGCTCGCGCCTTGCCATGTTGGCGAATGAGCTCAAGAGTTTCTGAAGACAAGCATCCTTTTGTGTCTTTCTTTCTCTCTCTGGCATTCTTCGCACAATCATGGAGGTGCTGAACCAGTCGGTTGTATTCTTCATCGATGTCATCAATGATGGCATCTTCCCATGTTGCAGCAATGGTGCCAAAGAGTTCCCAGTTGGTGGTCGTTTTGGGAGTTCTCTTCTTAAACATTGCAGCTTTTTCTCCCCGCAAGGGAAGTAGAATTTTGCACGAAGGAGACGGTGGTCCGATCCTGTCTGGAATTTGGGGATGACAGCAACATCGGTCAGACAAAACCGTCGATTGAAGATGATGTGGTGTGAATTTCATTGTGGAACTGTCCGCCAGGAGATTCCCATGTCCAACGCTTCGCTTCTTCAAGAAGAAGAAGAAGAAGAAGAAGAAGAAGAAATATTCTTCAAGCCAATAGAAATATAAACTACACTGGGAAATGTTAAGTAATTATGAAGGAATAAGATAGAATAATTATGTAGAGAATTGTATGCTACCCGCACGCCAGAGCCTGGAAAGTTACCCGTGTTGTACTTGATATGCCAGATACCAGTAACAATTATAGACCTCATTCCCATGACCTGATGGAATGGTTTGAGGCTCTTTATGTTCCTGGAGCAAGCAGATGCCCTTGGCCTTTACTTGCATCAGATAGGTCATATGGAGATGTTACTGGTGCCCACTCGAGCAAATCAATGATGAACGGAAGACAGTGACAGTGACATGTAGAGAAATAAATCTATTCATTCAACAAAACAATGCAATGGCACCATGACAGTTTCCATATCTTGAGGATTCAATAGTTAATTAGACCTTGTCATTATATTAGGGAATAGTCACAGATATTATTGTGCAAATTCAAGATCAGAGCAGAGAGAATAGTATGGTGTCGATAAGAAAAATGTATAGTTGTAGTGGCAGACACTGATTAAAACCTAATAGACACAAGTATCCATGAGTGCCCAGCACTTTGGCTTTTATATTTTCAGATACATGATCCCATTTTGTGAAAGTTTATGCTGCCCTAACAAGAACCCAATCCCAATTTCAGTACAAGATGACTCTGTACTGCTTCTTTTACCTAATAACAAAGAAGCAAAGATTAACAACATTCCTCAAAAGAAAAATGAAGTGGGACATGGATGTGGCTCAGTGGTAAAGGACCTGCCTGTACGGATTTGTGTGAAACCTGGGTTCAACTCCCAGTCCAAAGGAAGCAGTCCAAAGGATCTTACATGACCAAAGAAAGAAAGAATTTGAACAAGAACAGATAAAATATCAATCTCTAAATAAATCTGTAGGTTTATAATAGTTAAAAACATACATATATAGCCACTTCACAAATACCTCAAAATCCAAAACACATCAATGCAAGCATTCCAAGTAACTCCTCAATCTGAAAATTGAGAAATCAAGAGGAAATAAACATTTGTTTGCCTTTCCTGTGAAAGTAGTATTTCTATGTGATCCAATAACCCTAGCCTATTAATAAGATTACTTATTAAATATAATTTCAAATAATTGTGGACTGAATGGATAAATTATAAAACTAACCGACAGTATGGAATTTTTAATAATTTATTGAAAAAAGATAATCAAAGTATATCATTTTGTACACTGTAAGTAAGAGTTAATATTTTTAATAGGAGGATTAAAAGGTGTTTATCACCTGAATATCCTGATCAATTTAAGATTATTCCTAGTGGCAAAAACAAACATTTTTACCACTCAAGGCAAAATTAAATACCCAGGAGGCTTTTATGGAACTAAAAGGTCAAAGCTGAATATAACTGAAATCAATCATAGAGCTAAACCTTTGTTTCTAAGAAATATGGGCTATTACTTTGCTTGTATCACTTGTCTTCCTGTTGTTCATTGATTTGCTCAGCAGGCACCAGTAACATCTTCATATGTCCTATTGCAAGCAAGTGTAGCCCAAGGGCATCTGCTCACTCTAGGAACACGAAGAGCCTCAAACATTCCTTCAGGTCATGGGGATGAGGTCTATAATTGTTACTGATTTTTGGCATATCAAATGTGACACGGGTAGCTTGTCAAACTCTGCCATGTAGGTGGTATACTCTCAGTAGCAGGCTCTCATCTCAAGCTTTACAGATGAACCTCAATAAGGAGAGATCTGCTTTTCTCTTGGGTGGAGCTCTGAGGAACTGTGGAGTCCAGATGTTGAGAATGACTTACCTCATGGTGTGGGGTTTCCCTTGGCTTCTTGCTAGGCTCACTGGGATAATGGGTCATGGCTAGAACCTGAAAGAACTGTATACAGTGTATAACTATGAAAGATCCTGGGAAGGACCTAGTCATAACTTCCAGTATTATTAAGACTGTAGCACGGCTGTGGGTCTGAAGTGTCTCTCTTCCGGGGTATCTGGTTGTGGTGGTTGGAAGCTCGCAGGCACTTCTTCCTACATGGAGGTGGAAGAATGGGAGGAGTTGCCCAAATCCCCGGTCCAAGTCTGGCTAACGTGGCCCTCCCTCGCAGAGTGAGCGAAACCTTGAGTTGTGTTGGACTTGGCCAGGGGCTGGCCAAGCCATTTACTGACCTCTGGAGCTCATGAGCTGTTTCCATGTGGGGCTGAGTGGGCGCAGCTGTGGGTCTGGAGCGAACTCCAAGGGTTTTCTCACTTGTGCAGGGGAGGCCACGCTGGCCAGACTTGGAGCAGGGATTTGGGCTCCTCCCATTCCTCCACTTCCATGTCAGAAGACAAGGCTGCAAACTCCCAACCACCACATAGGCTATAAAGAAACCAATTAAATACCATCTTAAGAATTTAGAATTTCCAAATCATTTCAATTTTTTTAAATGATAGAGGGGGAATTGCTCTAGATTAAAACATTTTAAAAGATATGACAAAATTCACTATGTAGATCTTATTTGAACAAGTCAATCATGAAAGAAAATTTTTCACATAATCATGAAATATGAATATGAAGGATCATAAAATAAATCGAAAACATTATTTTGTTAGGGATGATAGTGGTTTAATAGTAGGAGCATTAAATATAAAAGTGTTTAGAACTGCATGTTGAAGTATAAACGGGAAATGGCACACGTTATGATAATTAAACTACTTAGTACAAAAATGAGGGAGTATTAATTGCAGTCAGTGTGGAAAAATTATTTTCTTTGTTAGCTTTTTTTTTTTTTTTTTTTGCTTTTTGGGTCACACTCGGCAATGCTCAGGATTTACTTACTACTGGCTCAGCACTCAGGAATTCTCCTGGCAGTGGTCCGGAGACAACAAGTGATGCCTGGGATCAAACCCAGGTCTGACCAGACAAGACAAATGCCCTACCTGCTGGACTATTGTCCCGGCCCTAAAATTCTAAGAAATTGTTGACTATGGAAGTTTTGTTTTCAAATGTTTCCTCTATTATTCTCTGTTCTTTAATATATAATTACCTTTATTCACAAAAATAAGTTCTTGTGAGATAGGCAGAGAACTTAAACAAACAAATAATGGAACTAGGAGCTCAAGTATTGACCTGAGTTCTTATAGATAATGGAGATCTGGACTACAATTAATATCCTAATTCCCTACATACTTCTCTTAACATATCATCTCCCACTTGTTTTCTTGAATCTATTTGAAGGCCACAAAAGATGGTAATTTCAATGTTGGGAATAATCTGCATTGATTTTGTCCATAAATCTTGTCCATTATCCAGACCAGAGAAGCAAAATGAGAAAAGGAGATAGAGTAAGAGTGAGAGTGAGAAAGAGAGAAAGAGAGAGAGAGAGACTGGAAAAGTGTTTGCTATAGAGGCAGGTTTGTGGGGGAGGAAGGAAACTGGGCACACTGGTGGTGGGAAATGTGCACCAGTGGAGGGATGGTTGCTGGAACACTGTAACTGAAATCCAGTCATGAACAGCTTTGTAATGGTCTATCTCACAGTGACATAGTAAAAAAAAATTAAAGAATTGATTGACAATTGGTTCCTGAAGGATGATTATTTCCAACTTCTTTATCAATGGATGATCAGAAATAATTGAGAAGACTTCTTTCTGGAAGTTTGAGAGTGTTCCTGATTTGGCCTTCCTCTAGCCATAGAAAAATTTCAGGCATAACCATATCTATCATGTTGTACTCTAAATGTAAGTAACTATTGTCTCAAATATGTGAATATGAAGTTCTTAAAGGTAGGTATAGAGAAAATAACAGTGTCTGTGAAAGAAAATTTATGGGCAAATTTATTTTGATAATACACATAATTTTCTTTATATAAATCTCTTGGGAGTTCTGGCCCTGACCCACCATCCCAATAGAGCCTCGCAAGAAGCCAGAGGCACCTCTGCACCATGATAGCAGCCATTTTCATGAAAAGAGACACAGATACATGAGCAGAGCTGCTACAGCTCTCCACATTGTGCGGCTGCAAAGTGACCACAAGGTTCATCAGTAAATAAATGAACTGAGTCTACCTACTATCGACTGTATCCCATCCACACGGCAGAGCCTGGCAAGCTACCCATGTCGTATTCAATATGCCAAGAACAGTAACGATGATGTACCTCTATCCCGCACTAAGAAGGATGAGCAAGGAGAGGCTGATATCTCAGGGCCAAGCTAGGCGGCCAAACAAAAAAATGACTGTGTATTCAATGCATGTACACTTGCATCAGAAGCATATATCAAGGACCTGATGATGCAAACACGAAAGATCAACTATGACATCATTGGTCTGACCAAGAAGAGGAGGTGTCTATCACATCATGCCGTTTTTGACACCATAGAAGAACTGTTCCTCAGAACATGCAACAAAGAGGCGCCAGTGGTGTTGGTGTCCTTGTCAACACAAACCTGGCCATGAGCATTGATTTATTTGAGTGCCTAACAAACTGGATAGGATGATTACACTTGAAGAGGTATGATGCACTGCCAGCAGTTTCTATCTTTGTTGTCTACGCACCAACATTCATATACTAGGAAGAAGAAATTGAGAAATTCTACATGGAACTGGAGGAGTTATATAAAGAAGATCATAACTTCTACAAGATCATATTTGGTTATTTTAATGCCAAGATAGGACTAAGAAGATCGACCAAGAACTACACATTGGGACCCATGGCCCAGAATGGAACGAACAGGGTGAGAGACTATGTGAGTTCATCATGCTCGACCAAGACCATTCATAGGAACTCACAATTCCAGAAGGCTTAATCGAAACGTTGGACATGGGAATCTCCTGGTGGAAAATGAAATTGACCACATCATGTTCAATCGATGGTTTTGCCTGTCTGATGTCGCTGTTGTCCAAAAAATTCCAAACAGGATTGGATCACCATCTCCATTGTGCAAAAATTCTACTTCACAGAATGGGGAGAAAAGGCTGCAAAGTTTAAGAAAAGAAGTCCCAGAATGACCACCAACTGGGAACAATTTGGCACCATTGTGGCAACATGGGAAGATGCCATCATTGATGACATCAATGAAGAAAACAATTGACTGGTTCAGCACCTCCATGATTGTGCAATGAACACCAAAGAAAGGCACAAAAGAATGCCTGTCTTCAAAAACTCTCGAGCTCTTTCACCAATGTGGCAAGGCGTGAGCCTCAGGCAACGAGATATGCTAACATCCAAGCTCGCAAAGCAGTGCAGAGAAGCCATCAAGGAAGACCTCAAAGACAGAAGAGCAGAAATACTGGAAGATGCAGCAGAAACCAGGAAAAGCATTCGTAACACCCCCGCCTGTCCTTCGCCAACTATAAGACCAAGATGACTGCCCTCCAACATCCTGATGTATCTATCACATCTTCCAGAAAGACAATGGAGAAGATTGTCCATGACTTCTACTCAGATCTCTTTGATGCCACGTCTACCTGCCCACATACCAAATTACACAGGATGGATATGTCATTCCCAACATTCTCCCTTCTGAAATTCAACATGCCATTTCATCGGTAAAGAGTGAACAGCACCAGACCCAGACAAAGTCAGACCCGAATACCTGAAGAATCTGCCATCAGTTCTCATCAATGCAATTTCTCGGCTCTTCACATGCTACCTGTCTGAAAGCAAGGTGCTTTCCTAATGGAAAACCAGTAGGACAGTTCTACTGTTCAAGAAGGGAACATCCATAATATTGGCAACTATTGCCCGATCTGTCTGTTATCCATCATCTACAAGCTGTTCATTCAATCAACCTGAGCAGGATTAGCAGAACATTAGATGAAGGACAACTATGTGAGCAAGCTGGCTTCCAAAAAAGGATTCAGCACAATTGACCATATCCACACGGTAACCAAGCTCATTGAGGTTTGTGCAAGTTCAAGATGCCGCTCTGCCTAACATTCATAAAACTTTGATTCTGTTGAGATGAATACGGTCATTGAAGTCCTAGCCAAACATGGCATTCAACTCAATACATCAAGATCTTTCATGAGCTGTATTACGGATTCACCACTAGACTAGAGATGAAATTTGAACCATTGACCAAATTATTTTTATTGTTATCTTGTGCTACCTTTCAACTGTATTACAGTATAGTCCTAAGAGGTAATACAAAACTATGTGAACTTGATTGGATTAAATATTTCTTCTGCTCCTTGCTCTATTCCTTCTTTGCGACTCACTTCTGCTCCCTCACTCTATACCTTTCTTGGAATTTCCATGCTATGCAAGTGATACTGCAGGAGCTAAGGAGGAAAGCAACAGGTCTCAGGTAGCTAACCACAGCCAAGGAATAGGTAGCCAATCTGAATGTAGAAAGGAATACCTGGGGGGGTGGGATTTGGCAACAAATTAAAGGCAACACCAGGATCCTCCCCAGAATGAGAAGAGAGAAGTGAAGTGAAGTGAGAGAAGAACGGGAGAAGAGAAGAGCTCTTTCTCTCTGGTCAGCTGCTCCCAACCGGCTCTCTCCCTCTCTCCTTGGATCAGGTAAGGCGGAATGACCAGGTACAGGGCCCAGTACAGACAGGCGACCGAAGACCAGGCAAAAGACTGCTACAGGAAGGGCCAGACTCAGAGGCTCAGGTTACAGTAGGGCTTGGATGCCCAGTATAGCCCAGGTTCAGTTAGGGGCACAAATGCCCAGGTACAGGGCAAGGTACAGGAGTCTCACCCATGTATACAGGGTAGAAGCTGGAGACTAAGGAAAGCCAGGACAGCACAACAGGGACCGCTGGGGTACAGTTGGGAGGCCTAGCGGCAGGCACTGAGAGAGCAGCACAGGAATAGGACCAGGCCATTGTTGTGGATGTGAGTAGACTGTGTGAGACAGGACCAGGAATTCGTTCATGGGTTACAGAGAGGCTAGACATTTGGGGGAAGGGACCTGGAAACCTCTGTACAGTAAACTGACTTTCAACTTTATGAGTTTTGTATGTTATTCTTTCATACAATCCTCAAGAACCCACTATCACAGGAGAATCCACTTTCGCTTTAATACAAGTACATATGCCTTAGCTCCTATTACTCTGACACTGATAGCTTTTGCCTATTTCAAAATTTTTGTTCTTAATCCTGTTTTTTTAATGACAATTCCTTTTCATTAGTCATGCATTTCAACTCCAGTATGTTTGAATTTTTTTTTGGTTAATTTCTCTCTTTACTTAAGGCAAATAGAATAATACCACCAATCCAAAATGCTCACATCCTAATGAAAATAACCTGTAAATGAATCAAATGAATGAATGGATGAGCCCTGTGTGTTGGTATGTTTTAAGAATTCTGAGATGGGAACAGTATGTCTATTTTCTACGTGGGCACAGTATCATTACAAAATCCTTTTAAGAAGAAGGCAGGAAGGTCAAAGTTGTATATGAAGATGTGACCACAAAGAGGCCAAATGACATAAGGCATCGCCTTTTCACAAAAATTAGAAGGAAAAGAAATATGCTTTTCCCTAGCAGAATAAGCATAAACCTTTTGGCCAATTTTAGACTTCTCACTTTCACAATGCTAAGATTATAGTACATTATTTATTGCTTCTATCTGATAATATATCATTCATTGGCTTCTCTTTGCTTTTTTAAGACATGGATTTCTTTGGTTTATAAACATATTTAATAATAGATTTGTAAGCTCAAGTCTGGTTTTCTCAATGATGCTATCAGGTCTGTATATAGTTTTCCATTTCTTGACATACATCTCATAAGTTTTTTATCGAAAACCAGATTTTTTTTGATTTTTTGGGTCATACCTGGCCATGCTCCTGGCTCTGTATTCAGGAATTACTCCTGGCTGTGCTTGGGGACCACATGATATGCTGGTTTGGCCACATGCCGGGCAAACACCCTACCCGCTGTGCTGTCGCTCTGGCCCCCAAAGTTGTTTTTTCTTTCTTTTTTTGGAAAACCAGATTTTTTAAATAATGTAATGAGCCTGAGAATATAGCACAATAAGCTGCTTGACTTGCACACGCTGACAAGTTCTGGCACCCCATATGATTTCCAGAACTTTGCCCAGAGTGACTCCAAGGTATAAGAAGGACATTTTGCATAGAACATATAAGCCACTTAATACATTAATAATTTTTCAATCTTCAAAATGTACATAAAAGTCAGAGCTCTAATGTATTAAATGGCTTATTGTTCTACTGTAAAGTGGTTGGCAGGAGTCAGGATATAAGATACCTTTGTTTAGGCATAGTGTTTCCATCTCAGAGTCTTGACTTCCTGTCCTGCTTGACTTGGAAGACATATTGTAGGAGGTTCTTCTCAGGTAGAACACTTGGAGATTAAAGACCCTGTTTCCCCTGACTTCTCTCCCATGGAGTTTCTGTGATGGAGCTTGGGCTTTAGTGGTCTCCTGGCTCCATGCAAAGGAGGCTCTGGACTTCCCCGTGGAATGCAGCCTTTCCTGGCTCTCTGCTCTCTCCTGATTTTCTTTCCCAGATACAGATTCATAGTATTGATTGAAAAGGCTACCACAGCTTGGTCCTTCCCTGAGACAGGATGGAAGGCATCCAGACACCTTTGTTCTCTTGAGCTCTTGCCTCCCTTTCTCTCTAGTTTACCAGGAGGGCTTTTAATCTAAAGTATAATGTGGGCTGTGTATATTTTATTGATGTGTGCATTTATTCTCAGATGATCTCTTTGGTTAACTGTCAAAAACTATGGCTGAGCAGTGTATTATTTCCCCCCACCCCACTGTGCCTATTTAAAGAAACAGAAAAGCAATTACAGTTACCTTAAAATTTAGAAGAAAATTCTAACTGAATCCTAT
Source organism: Cryptotis parvus (assembly GCA_021461705.1). Taxonomy (NCBI): domain Eukaryota; kingdom Metazoa; phylum Chordata; class Mammalia; order Eulipotyphla; family Soricidae; genus Cryptotis; species Cryptotis parvus. Next base: position 76,798 of record JAJIBD010026050.1, on the reverse strand, counting down.
GAGAAACGGAAAGTAACAACTACCTTTGTTTATGGCTTCCTGGCTCTGAATGGGTTCTTTGCAAATTGTATTGGTTCATGCTCAGAAAGTAACATCTTATGAGCAAATGGTTCCTTGTTGGTTTCCTGTTCCTTTCTGTTCTTTTTCTAATATCATGCAATGCAGTCCTACCTCCAGATGGACTCCCTTTGTTCACCATTATTGCCATCACTGCCTGCCTTTAAATGACCCTTCAAGGGTTTTGAAAAATCAGTTGCAAAAGTGTCTGATTTCATTGTAACATCAGAAGTGCTTTTCTAAATAGCTTTTAGAAAATGCTACCCAGAGAAATTCACCTCAGTGAGTCTTAAGAGAACCCTAATCTCAGCTACATAATATCAGAAAAGTAAGGAGAATTATTTTTCTCTCGAGAAACCAAGAGCATTTTGGAGGAACAAAAGGAATTAATGAAAAGTAAATGGTCATTCATAGAGACTTTTCTGATACTACAAGAGATTCTATAATGATAAAAAGTTTATGACCTTGAAGATTTTGTCCATAAAGGATTTTTTTTTTTTTTTTTTTTTGCTTTTTTGGGTCACAACCAGCAATGTTTAGGGGTTACTCCCTAGCTCTGCACTCAGGAATTTATTCTGGCGGTGCTCGGGGGACCATATGGGATGCTGGAGATAGAACCAGGGACAGCTGCATGCAAGGCAAACACCCTACTGCTGTGCTCTATCACTGTGGCCTGGATGATTCATTCTTTATGAGTCTTTCACTTCTGTTGAGGTGCTTCTTCACCAGCTGAGACTCTGCAGGAATTTATAAGCATTATCCCACCTCCCAAATCTACCAATCTATGCTGCCATTTATCCTTTTGCCAGTTTACCTCGAGATCCTTAGCAGAGCGCTACAGAACTTAAGCCACTGGCAAGATTGAAAATAATGAGGAGTGTTACTTGAGTTCTTGGGTTTTATAGCATTGAAAGATTGAATAAGCCCAGATTGAATACACCAGTTCAATCATCCCCAACAACCTAAGTTTATTGTAATTCGGTGTATCTATGAAACTTTAATTAGGTGATTATATTGTTGCCAATTGTCTAAATATCCAGCAATCAAACAATCTTACTCTTGGCTTTGATGATCTTCATAGAGTAAGACTATTCAGATAGATGGATATGAAACTTTCTACCAAAGGAAATAAGTATTAGTGGACTTCACTGTATCACTGTCTTTCCCATTATTCATCAATTTGCTCGAGTGGGCACTAGTAACATCTCCATTTGTCCTGTCACAAGAAAGTTCAACCCAAGGACATCTACTTGCTCCATGGACAGGAGGAGCCCAAAACCATTCTTCAGGTTATGGAACTGAGGTCCATAATAATTACTAGTCTTTGGCATAAAAAGTAAATAAAACACGGGTACCTTGCCAGGCTTACCATGTAGGTGGTATGAAACTTAAAGGGGGAAGATCAGGTTTTCTCTTGGATGGAGCTCTGAGGAACTATGGAGTCTGGATGTTGAGAATGACTAACTGCAAGATGTATGATTTGCTCTGGCTTCTTGCTGGCTTACTGGTATCAGTCGAAACATGTCTAGAACTGTTTACTATGTATAAATGTGAAAGAACTTGGGAAGAGCCTTATGCTAAATATAGTATCCTATAAAAATATTGCGCGTCCAAAGCTGCCGAGCACCAAGGAACCTGTGGGTGTGGCATGGGTGGGTCTGTCTCTTCCAGGGCAACTGACATGGAGGCAGAGGAAAGGGCAGGGCCCAAAACTCCACTCTGAGTCCTGCCAGCATGGTCTCTCCCCACTCATGAGAGCAAATCCTTGGAGCAATGTTGGACTTGGCCAGGGGATGGCTGAGCCTCTTACCGGGAGGTCAGCCCCATGGGGCTGCTGAGCTTCCACATGGGGCTGGCTGAGCAATACAGCTGTGGGTCTGAAGTGGATGGGTCTGGATCTCTTCCCTGGGTTGCAAAGTTTTTTAGCATTGAAAGATTGAATAAGCCCAGATTGAATACACCAGTTCGATCATCCCCAACAACCTAAGTTTGTAACTCGGTGTATCTATGAAACTTTAATTAGGTGATTATATTGTTGCCAATTGTCTAAATATCCAGCAATCAAACAATCTTACTCTTGGCTTTGATGATCTTCATAGAATAAGGCTATTCAGATAGATGGATATGAAACTTTCTACCAAAGGAAATAAGTATTAGTGGACTTAGTAAGTAGTAATTTTATATCAGGGAAGTAGGCAATTCATGTACTGGAATAAAGAAAATTTAATTCTTGCCTAGGACAGATTTCTGAGGCAGGAGTCAGCATTGATACTTAGTTCTAAAGCAATCTATTACATTGCTTTAGAACATTAAAAATTTATGTTAAAAAAGAGATTCTATAGAAAAAATTACAGGAAAAGGCAGATAGAAAATTATGTGGAAAAATACACACCCCAAATACACAGACCAATAAAAGATAGAAATATAGTAATTAATCCTTTATGTCCACAATATATCCTTATGTATGAATAGTTTGATTTAACAAATTAAAACACCAATGACAGAATGATAATAAAACAGGATGCATTTGTATTATGCATCTAATAAAGCCATATCAAATTTTAAGGCTAACATTCAAAGTGACGACCCCACACTCCATGAGGGCCTCCATTTTCCACATCCGGACTTCCCCCTTGTCAGAACTCCACCCAGCAGACCAGCCTATCTCAGCCTGGCTCATCAAGATCCACCCTGCAGTATTCTTTTTACAATCTGGCCCAGGTATGCTGATCCAGAGACACACAGACATGGGGTAGAGCTATACTAGCTCTCCCTGTGCCCAGCCGCCTACAAGGCACCTGAGAGGGATGGTGGGTTCTTGCCCCTGGCCTGCCACCCTAGCAGAGCCTTGCAACAAGGCAGACGACCCCCCCCCCCCCCCCTCCATGAGGGCCTCCATTTTCCATATCCGACTTCCCCCTGTCAGAACTTCACCGAGTAGACCAGCGTATCACAGCCCGGCTCATCAAAATCCACCCTGCAGCAGTTTTTTAAAATTTGGCCCAGCAGAGCCTCGCAACAAGTCAGACTATCCCTCACTCCATGAGGGCCTCCATTTTCCACATCCGACTTCCCCCTCATCAGAACTCCACCCAGCAGACCAGCCTATCATAGCCCAGCTCGCATGGCTGCAAGCGGCTGCACAGTTCATCAATAAATGCTAGATTTAGAGATGACTACAAGAGTATGCTACTCACACAGCAGAGCCGGGCAAGCTACCCATGTCATATTTGATATGCCAAATACCAGTAACAATTATAGACCTCATTCCCATAACCTGATGGAATGGTTTGAGGCTCTTTATGTTCCTGGAGCAAGCAGGTGCCCTTGGGCTCTACTTACATGAGACAGGACATATGGAGATTTTACTGGTGCCTGCTCGAACAAATCGATGATGAACGGGAAGACAGTGACTACAATGATTCAAAGTGAACGGCTGGATTAGGTATTTCAAACCAATAAAAAGGGAAGAAGTAGGAACAATTATATCATATAAAGAAGTCAAGGCATATATACTTAAGGAACGAATACTGTTACCAAAAGGATGAAATTGTGCTTTCAATAGACCTTTAATAGTACTTGAAGGGAAGATGCTAGGAAAAATTAATCACAGAGTAAAAATCCAAATACCACTACTTTCATTTGTGAACTCTAAATAAACAAAGCAAACAAAGTTGGAAAACACACACAAAATCTCTCAGATTCTGTGGGGAAAAATGGTGACTCATAAAGAGAAAGAGGAGAGTATGGTAACAAAGAATAGAGGCATTATTTTAATAGAGTTATGCTCTAGAACTTTAGTGTTTGGTCCAATGGACACATACACACACACACACACACACACACAGTCCACACACAAAGCGAAGCCTGAGAGTTGCCTACAGAGCTGAGTTTGCCAAGGGGGTGGTGTATGAGAGAAAATATGGAACATAAGCAAAGGGACCTGACAGTGGTAGAGTTGAAATATCGTTTGCCTGACCTCTATTATTAAAACTATTATAATAAGTCATGGTGCTTAAATAAAATCTGAAATCAAATGTTTATGGAATAGATCTCCTACTAGATAGTCAATGTTCCTTATACAAACATTCACAGAATTTTTTGCTTTAGGTGAAGTCCAAGGAAATATTTGTCCTTATAAAGAAAGTCTTCACTGTATCACTGTCACTGTCTTCTCATTATCATCAATTTGCTCGAGCAGGCACCAGTAACATCTCCATATGTCCTGAATCATGCAAGTAGAGCCCAAGGGCACCTGCTTGCTCCAGGAACATAAAGAGCCTCAAACCATTCCATCAGGTCATGGGAATGAGGTCTATAATTGTTACTGGTATTTGGCATATCAAATATGACACGGGTAGCTTGCTAGGCTCTGCCTACGGGTAGCATACTCTTGTAGTCATCTAAAAATCCAGCGTTTATTGATGAACCGCGCGGCTGCGAGCGGCCGTGCAAGCTGGGCTGTGATAGGCTGGCCTGCTGGGTAGAGTTCTGACATAGAAAGTCTTATGTTTTCTTATTAGATAAGCAGCAGCATGCAAATCATCATTTTTCATGGTTTCTAAGGAGTACAGGGACATAGTTAAGTCACTGAGTCCATGTGTTCATTGTAAAGACATTTCCTCATGAGATGAAAATACCCATAGTTTCTTTTTTTTCTTCTCCATTTCCCCCCTCAGTTTTGTGCAGTGTTTAATTTTTTGAAGTTGTTTCTTATTCTTTTTGTTATAGGTGAGGGATAAACCTTAAAACCTATTTAATTTAGAATCTTACTGCATTCATTCAAACTCCTGACACAATCTAAAATTACAGAGCATATGTAATAAAACTGTAAATTAAGCATTGACATGCAGAATGTACCCAAGATACAACAATAACAGTAAAATATTTTAAAAATAAAAATGAAAAAGTTAAGATGATTAAAAGGTTAAAACAACAAGATATCCAAAATTCATGGCAATCAGCCCTGGAAACAGAAAAGAAATAATTTGTGTTGCACTTTCTTGGAAAGGCGTCAGTAAGAACATTTTTCTGTGCATCAATAACCATTAGATCTCAATTGTAAGGATATGTTCTAAGTGACCTTCCATTCCAAGAGGCAGGGTTGGGTAGTTTGAGCCTTGCTTTCATGAAAGACATGTGGATGAATGCTAATGTTCAAAGTGACAAGATAGAGGTATGGATCCTGAATTGGCATTAGGCCTTTAAAGACTATTCATGATTATTTAACACTAGATCTATGGAACAAGGACATTATGTTTTCACTGCATTGCATGTAATTATTTGTGCAATGCATAGTTACACAGTCAAAATATGCTTAGTTGTAACTCTGGTACAATTTCAAACTCCTTGCTACTCTCTCCTAGAACTCATAATAAAACCTAAATTTCCATCATGGTTGATAAACGCAGAATCATCTAGCTGTTCCCTCATTGTCCACCTTCTTACTTTCACCATCTCCTAGCAAATCTGCTCCATTCATATTAATGTCCCTTCCAATGCTCCTTTAGCTTTATAATCTCTTTCCTAATCACAAGTCCTTATGGAATGAATTACTGTTCCCTCTGCTTTTCCCTTTTCTAAACATTTCTTCTGAGAAGACCCCAGTCATTGTCTATCACTTAATTTTCTTATCGCAACACATTGGTTTTTGATTATCACTTGGTCATCCCAGAAATGAATAATTTCTGGGAAATACCTATATTATATTCCTGCTCCTAAACTCACACATTTTGTTCCTCTTAAATTTTTTTGTATTGATATAATTTATCTTTCTAGGTTAAAATGATGAATCCATAAATCATAACTGTAATATCAGAATGACAACATTTCTTAGAGGTAATACTGTCCCTAGCTTCATGGGGAGAAGAATCTAGGCCTAGAGAAGGAACTCACACAAGACATGCAATGGTAAAACTAGAACAGCCTCTAAGGATATTCCAATAAATGCTCTACCTCCCTTACCCCAGTTACACACTCTTGTCATCTCTCTCTTGCTACAGGTGAGAATTTGAAAATGTCAAACCATCAACTTATCTTTTTTTATCCAATATTTCTTGCTTTTAATACTGCAAGTTCACCAGACCCCAGGAAAACTCTCAGTCTTAAATCAGTAAAAGAGTTTATCCACCTAAATGTGTCAGTGTGTGTGAGGTGACTCTATCCCAGTGTGAGGATTGGTGCCTCTCCCTTCCACCTGTATATTACTTACTACAATCAATGAAGAACATGGCATAACATTCACAGTATCTCAGATATTTCCTCAAAAACTCTGACTAACCATCAACATAAATCAACAAACATAATGTAAGCAGACAAGCTTTGAGTTCAGACACATTTCCTTTATTTTGAGGAATCTAGGGCCAGACCAACTACCTTTGAGATAAATGTCTCTTAGCTTGACTGCAGAACATGCTGTAACAAAATACCAAGCACCAGTGTCTTCAAATGCTGTGATTGAAAATATCCAATCACAGTTCCAAAGGTCTGAACAGGCAGGTTTTAGCAAAAGCTCTCCTGCTGGAATGAAGGCAGGAAGTTCCCTGTACCTCTATCTGTCCCTCTCCCTGTCCCTCTCCCTCTTTCTCTATCTCTCCTTCCTCTCCCTCCCCCTCTGCTCTCCTTCCTCCACTCTCCCTCACTACCTCTCTCCCTCCATCCCTCCCTTTCTCTCTCTCTCTCCATTGTACCTCAAGAAAGCCACTGTTCTTTTGGGGCATCACCCTGCTCTATTTTTCTTTTGTTTTGTGCATACTCTTAAGCCGTAACAGAATGTCTCAATCCCTTTTCACAGCCTTTTGATTAGAACAGTGCTTAAAAGAAATACATCTAGAAATTCACTGGCAAAATGGTCATCTGGAGTCTTGTTAGATGCAGTTTCTGACTTGGTGGGCCTGTATTTTTAAGGAGTATACAGGCTAGCTGATTCTTTTGGTCTGAGGACTTTGTATTGCAAGATTTCCAAGATTAGCAAATTGCTCCCAGAAAATTTCTTTAGTTTGGTTTCTGGAGATGCGAGTAATCTAATAGTGTTGTCTATAGATTTTTCTTCAATCTAGCTGCCAGCCTTGCTGCCATTCCCACTGTTGCTTCCTTCGGAAATAACCTTCAGCTGGTAATCCTACTTCTCTTCTCCAGACGACCCCCTGATCTGCGTTTCTCTCCAGACCTTCCCTCCTCCTTCTCCAGGGAAGAGCCAGTTTGTGGAGTTTATTTCTGATTTACAAACCTAGGTGGGTTTCCAGGAGACAGTGTGGAAGGGTTAATCTCAAGCAGATCCCAAATTGCTTGCTCAGACTCCCAGGAGGACCAGAGGGCAATGCAACTGCAGAATATCAATTTGCTTCTTAAAATTGTGTTGCCCAAAGCAATCACACAGCAGCTCTCAAGTTCCCAATACTCGAATGGCCTATCTGAAAACCGTTGGGCTAACTTGAACTTCATTTTTAGTTTCCTTAAGAAACAGATGCACTAATTCTGACAAAATTCTTGTTTTTGGTGGGGAATGAACGTTTTTACATTATGGAAATGCATTCAAATCATACTCTTTTTTAGTTTTAAAAAATTTTATTTAAAGGGTTATGATTTATAAAATTATTGATAGATGAGTTTTCAGCATATGATTTCCAATACCACCACTGTCAACTTCCTCCACCAGTCTTCCCAGGTTCACTCCCACCAGCTCTCTCCTTGCCTGCCAACTTTATCATTTTTTTAAAATTTTTTTTATTATACCACCGTGAAACATACAATTACAAAGGTGTTCATAATTGGTTCTTGGTAATACAGTATTCCAGCACCCATCCCTCCACCAGTGCCCCATTTCCACCACCAATGTACCCCTCCCCCTCCCACCCCCCCAGGCCGCCTTAATAGCAGGTACCCCAGTTTCCCCCCTTTCTCTCTCTATCTCTCTCTCTGTCTCTGCATCTCTCTCCCTCTTATTTTACACATTGTGGCTAGCCCTGCAGATATTTAGAGTTTATCACTTAAGTCTCTTTGTGTATATTCAGTGGTGAGTTTTAATCTGTCATTACCATTTCCCATATTTAGTAAAACACTGCTATCTATTTATATACTATTAATGAATGCAGCCATTCTATATCTGTCCTTTTCCTTCTGACTAATTTCACTCCAGCATGATAGACTCCATGTCCATCCATTTGCAGGTAAATTTCATAATTTCATCTTTTCTCACAGCCGCATAGTATTCCATAGTGTAGATGAACCACAGTTTCTTTAGCCAGTCCTCTGTTCTCGGGCATTTAGGTTGTTTCCAGATTCTAGCTATAGTGAATAGCGCAGAGATGAATAAAGAAGTACAGATAGTGTTTCTGCTATGTGTTTTTCGGTCTCTAGGATATATTCCCAGGAGTGCTATTGCTGGATCAAATGGGAGCTCAATATCTAGCTTTCGGAGGAATGCCCATATTGTTTTCCAAAAGGGCTGGACCAGTCGGCACTCCCACCAGCAGTGGATGAGAAACTTTATCATTTTTATACAAAATTGTGTGGAGAAAAGACATAAAAATGCTTCCATGTTATAACACTAGATCTATGATGAAAGTTACCTTTATCATTTTTATGTAAAATTGTGTGTGAAACGAAACATAAAAGAAGACTGAAACCCCATTATGAATAGCTTTGTAAGTGTCTATCTCATGGTGATATAATCTCTGTATCACTGTCTTCCTGTTCATCATTGATTTGCTCCGAGCAGGCCCCAGTAACATCTCCATATGTCCTGTCTCATGCTAGTAGAGCCCAAGGCATCTGCTTGCTCCAGGAACATAAAGAGCCTCAATCCATTCCGGAATGAGGTCTATAATTGTTACTGATATTTGGCATATCAAATACAACATGGGTAGCTTGCCAGGCTCTGCTGTGCAGGTAACATATTCTTGTAGGCATCTCTAAGTCCAGCATTTATTGATGAACCGCCCGGCCGCAAACGGCCGCATGAGCCGGGCTGTGATAGGCTGGTCTGCTGGGTGGAGGTCTGACGAGAGAGAAGTCCGGATGTGGAAAATGGAGGCCCTCATGGAGTGGGGGGTCGTCTGGCTTGTTGCGAGGCTCTGCTGGGATGGTTGGCCAGGGCTAGAACCCACCATCCCTTCCGGGCGCCTAGTGAGCGGCTGGTCACGGGGAGAGCCAGTAGCAGTTCTGCCCCATGTCTGCGAGTCATATAATCACATTTTTAAAAAAATTGCTTCCCTGTTATAGCACTAGCTTCCATGTTATAACACTAGATCTATTCTGAAAGTTAAAGAAATAAAGAGGGGTAAAATCCTTAACTATGAATGTAGCCAGAGACCTTATAGATTTGAGAACTTGGGTTTTTATCTCAGCACCCTTAAAATCCTAGGTCTTCTAATGTACAGCCCGTATTGTCCCCAAATCCCTTCTTTATGGATTCTCCATTGCTTTGTTCTTTCTCCCCACTGCTTACCACTGTCAAGAAAATCACTTGTGAATTCCAAATGGCAGTCAGCAGGAGGCTGATTAAGGTGCTTAAAGAAATCCACAAATATGGAATGAAAAACTTTCATAGCATCCAGATGGATGAAATCATTCATTGACTTAGGAAGGATGAGGATATTCTTTTTTTTTTTTTTTTTTTTGCTTTTTGGGTCACACCCGGCGACACTCAGGGGTTACTCCTGGCTCTGCACTCAGGAATCACTCCTGGCGGTGCTCAGGGGACCATATGGGATGCCGGGATCGAACCTGGCCGGCATGGGCCGGCCGCCCAAGGTAAAAAGCCCTGCCAGCTGGGCTATCGCTCCGGCCCCTGAGGATATTCTTATCTTATCCTCCATGTGATAAGGGAGTAGCCTCTGAATCAAAATAGTTTCCATCAGAGTACCCAGTAAAACTATCAGAGTTCACATTCAAAATAGGTCAGTCACCCAAAAATCAAAAAAAAAAGGGGGACAGTTCTGTCTGTCACAATTAATGTTGAAAACTGAAAGTCATTAACCAGAATTGAACAAGTATCCAGTTCTTTACTGCATTGGTGTAAACAGCCTTTGCCCCCACCTCAAGCTGAACAGATGGCGAGTACTCCATGGACTATAAAAATTATTTTAAAACACTGAAGACTTCATGAAGAAATATAAGGAGAAGCTACCTATGCACTTGAATATGTCATGATTAATTGCAGCACGCTTAACAAAAACCCCCCAAGCAATGAATTCAGACACCCCTACTAGCTTCCTTTTGTTCTCTGGATCAAAAGTGATTGAGGTAACTTGTAAAGTAAAGATTAAAATTTTAAGATGTCTTTATTATGCTTTCCTTGTTTTAAATATCACTGCTTCAATCTTTAAAAAAAAAGAAAGAAAATCATGTGTTTGCACATAAATTTGGGTCATTGCTCTTTTTCTTCTCCCAGGAGCAAGTATTTAAGCCTCATCTCTGACCATGAAAGGGTCTGGTATCCTCGTAAGTAAGTTCAAGGACTAATATTTCATAGCAGTGACCGGTTGGCACTGTCTGGGAAAGCACCAGTAAACATGAACTCCTATTGGATATGTTGCAAAGTACCTGATATTAGCCTGCAAGGGCTGCCACAAAAAAAATAACCCACAGACCAAGAGGCATAAACAACAGAATTTACTTTTCTCACAGTCCTGGAGTCTTAAGGTCCAAGACCAAGTTTTTGGCAGGTTTCTGTCTCTTGTGGTTTCTCTGCTGGGCTTTTAGGTGAGCACCTTCTCTCTTTTGTCTTCCCATGGCCTTCCACTTGGGTAGGGACATTGCCAGGATTTCTTCACTTTCTTATTATTATACCCTACATTGAGTTAAGAACTGACCCTTGTAGAGCTGAACCTTCACTAACTCCACAGGAACCCTATCTCCAAATGCAGTCACACAGGGAACTAAAGCTTCTCCCATATGAAATTCTGGGACATGTAACTCAGCTCATCATGTGTCTGTTTATGCCATCATTGTTGATATGACTGTTCAGTATTTCCTTAGAAAAGTTTTAATGGCTGGTAGATTCTGACTGAGCTGGCTAGTAGATTCCACCTAAGTCATTGAAAGAAAAATCCCCAGATTATTGTTAGTACCTCAGTTCTAATAATTTTTTTCCAGGCCCAGAGAAGGAATCCTAAAATGAATGTCTTATCTTATTGTTTCCCTTAATGTGTCTGCCTGGCAATTGTCTACACTGAGGAGTAAACCGTTGATGGTACAAAGATAAAGACATTGGTAAAAATGTGTGGGCAGTCTGTCATTCAGAAAGCTCCACTTTTAAACTCTGGTGACACTACCTCCTCCTACTCTGTCTCCAATTATTCTCTGAGTTGCTTTGCTGTTCCATTTTCACCTATTTGACTTCCAACTCTGGTATAACCAGTTATCAGAATCAAATTCCTTATGTTCAGGAGATCTGATGTGATTCTTGCTTTGAACTTCACACTCTAAGAATTGTGTGTGTGTGTGTGTGAGTCAGAGTGGGCAGAGGGAGAGAGAGAGATTAGCATCTAATGTCTATGACATAGAAAATGCTAAAAGACATGATAGAAAATTCAAATATGAATTTTGCCATTTTGAAGAGTAGTTTTTAGAGCAATTAATTTATTTTTTGTACCATTTCTCTTTTTTTTTTTTTTTAATTTTTTATTATACCACAGTGAAACATACAATTACAAAGGTGATCATAATTGGTTCTTGGTAATACAGTATACCAGCACCCATCCCTCCACCAGTGCCCCATTTCCACCACCAATGTACCCCCACCCCCTCCTGCCCACCCCCATGCTGCCTTAATAGCAGGTACCCCAGTTTCCTCTCTTTCTCTCTCTCTGTCTCTCTCTCTGTCTCTGCATCTCTCTGCCTCTTCTTTTACACATTGTGGCTAGCCCTGCAGATATTTAGAGTTTATCACTTAAGTCTCTTTGTGTATATTCAATGGTGAGTCTTAATCTGCCATTACCATTTCCCACATTTAGTAAAACACTGGTATCTATTTATGTCGTATTAATGAATGCAGTCATTCTATATCTGTCCTTTTCCTTCTGACTAATTTCACTCAGCATGATAGTCTCCATGTCCCTCCATTTGCAGGTAAATTTCATAATGTCATCTTTTCTGACAGCCGCATAGTATTCCATAGTGTAGATGAACCACAGTTTCTTTAGCCAGTCCTCTGTTCTCGGGCATTTAGATTGTTTCCAGATTCTAGCTATAGTGAATAGCGCAGAGATGAATAAAGAGTACAGATAGTGTTTCTGCTATGTGTTTTTTGGTCTCTCGGGTATATTCCCAGGAGTGCTATTGCTGGATCAAATGGGAGCTCAATATCTAGTTTTCGGAGGAATGCCCATATTGTTTTCCAAAAGGGCTGGACCAGTCGGCACTCCCACCAACAGTGGATCAGAGTCCCTTTTTCCCCCACATCCACGCCAGCACTGGTTGTTCTTGCTGTTTTGTATGTGTGCCAGTCTCTGTGGTGTGAGATGGTACCTCATTGTTGTTTTGATTTGCATCTCCCTGATGATTAAAGATGAAGAACACTTTTTCATATGCCTTTTGGCCATTCGAATTTCTTCTTTTTGGAAGCTTCTGTTCATTTCTTCTCCCCATTTTTTGATGGGGTTGGCTGTTTTTTTCTTGTGGAGTGCTACCAGTGCCTGATATATCCTGGATATTAACCCCTTGTCAGATGGGTATTGGGTGAATATCCTTTCCCACTCTGTGGATTGTCTTTGTATCTTGGTCACCGTTTCTTTTGAGGTGCAGAAGCTTTTTAGTTTTATATAATCCCATTTGTTTATCTTTGCTTCCATTTGCTTGGTCAGTGGTGTGTCATCTTTAAAGATACTTTTCGTTTCGATGTCGTAGAGCGTTTCTCCTATGTTTTCTTCGATGTACCTTATAGATTCATGTCTGATGTTGAGATCTAGAATCCATTTTGATCTGACTTTTGTGAATGGCGTTAGAAGGAGGTCTAAGTTCATTTTTTTTACATGTAGCTGCCCAGTTTTCCCAGCACCATTTGTTGAAGAGGCTTTCTTTGCTCCACGTAATATTTTTTTGCTCCTTTATCGAAGATTAAGTGGTTGTATATTTGAGAATGTGTTTCAGGATACTCAGTTCTATTCCATAGGTCTACAGGTCTGTCTCTATACCAATACCACACTGTCTTAATTACAACTGCTCTGTAGTAGAGCTTGAGGTTGGGGGAAAGTGATATCTCCCATCTTCTTTTTCCCAAGGATTGCTTTAGCTATTCGTGGAGTTTTATTATTCCATACAAATTTTAGGAGTGTTTGTTCAATTTCTTTGAAGAACATCATGGGTATCTTTATAGGGACCGCATTGAATCTGTATAAAGCTCTAGGGAGTATTACCATTTTGATAATGTTGATCCTTCCGATCCATGAGCAGGGAATATGTCTCCATTTCCTCAGGTCTTCTTTTATTTCCTGAAGTAACGTTTTGTAGTTTTCTTTGTAGAGATCCTTTACATTCTTTGTCAAACTGATTCCTAGGTATTTGATTTTCTGCGGCGCAATTGTGAATGGGATAGTTTCTTTAATGTCCCTTTCTTCTCTTTCGCTGTTTGCATATAGGAAGGCCATTGACTTTTGGGTATTGATTTTGTACCCTGCTACTCTGCTATAGGAATGTATTATTTCTAGGAGCCTCTTGGTAGAGAGTTTCGGGTTTTCCAGGTATAATATCATGTCATCTGCAAATAGTGATAACTTGGCTTCTTCCCTTCCTATCTGGATGCCCTTAATGTCTTTTTCTTCCCTGATTAGAGCAATTAATTTAATCTACAATACATCATGAAGAAATATAACAAATTGACTTCAATTTATAATTTAACAACCATACAAACACCACTAAAGTCCATTTATACAATGCCTGACTTTGGTCTTTTCTGAAAAGAAACCAGGCCATAGTAAGAACTATGGACTGGAAGACCAAAGATATGGCTGTCTACCAGCTATGATCTTGAGTTTATACTTTCTTCCATGTTTCTTAGCTTTACATCACTAGGCTGAGCTGATTAAATAAGACAATTTCAATAGCTTTCAGACTCTCTTTACAGCTTTGTGACTGGTTTCTTATAATAATAAGATATCTTTGGGAATGTGGGGACTGGAATTTCCTTTAAACATAAGTAAAAAGTAACTTAAAAGTGAGAAAACCCAAAAGACCAGAACACACATTTTGCATGCCACAAGCACATGTTTGATTCTCGTTGCCACATGGTACCCTAGTCCCTGCTTCTCCAGAAACAAACTAGTGGAATAAATAGTAGATGGGCAACCATTATTGCTTTTATAATGTGCTAGGGCTTAGGGTCACTGAAAGATGCTGAATGCAATGATGAGCTATTGATAACTAAGATACTTTGGAAGAAGAGGAGGAAACATGAGAGTAGACCTAACTCTTGAGATTAGGTAGATACAGGTGGAGATGGTGAGAAAGGTTTGGACTCAGATTTGGTTCACAGTGTCTGTAGACCCCAACTCCTTTGACCCACTGACATTTGTTGTTCTTGTGATTTTTAAGTACAGTTTAGAGTCTTTCAATAACTTTGGCTGTTATGTGGGTGAATGCAAAAATTTACCTCTTCTCTGTGGAAAATGGAGAAAGCATGTGGATTAAAATTAGTTGTGATGATGAGGCTAGTTCAAGCAAGAAGTATGCTAAGTATACACATGCTTTTTCTACCCCATTTGAGTCCTGATGAGTATCACAGATCCATTTCAATAGACAGAGCATCCTAAAAACATAGGCATTTGAAAGTAAGTCACAGCAGAAATAAGGACCAGGAGGATTGCTCCATAGCTTGAAGCCTCAAATGCTTTGCGAAAAGGCATTTGGGTAGGGAAGGGACACTATGATAAAGATAGCATAAATGATCATTCTGCATAAGAACTGTGTGCTGAAAGAAGGTAAAGGAACAAACATGATAACCTCTCAGTATTTCCTCTACATGGGCTAGAGCAATAGTACAGGTTGTATTTGCTTGCCTTATACAGCCAACCCAGGCTTCTTCTCAAGCATCTCACATGGTGCTCTGTGTCCTGCCAGGACTGGTCCCTGAGCACAGAGCCAGGAGTAAGTTCTGAGCACTGCTGGGTATTACCTGAAAACGAAGAGAAAAATTAAAAAGAAAAAGGAGAGAAATATCTTTTATTAAGCAAAGTTTGATCTCTTTTATTTTAAGAGATGCAAAAGACTATTTGAATTAGTAATTGTGTTTTTCACATTTCTTGGGGTTTCAAGTTACTTACTGGAAACAACTTGCTGAATTCAAATACTGGATTCTAAATCCCTTATTCATCTATAAGCCATTGCTCAGTGTGGATAATGAAAATGCTGGCCCAGTAAGTAATGACTTAAAATGGAAAGAAGATCATTGGAATTCAGAGCGAACTTTGTAGGGCTTTGTTTACATCTTCTTAGGAAAATTTTAGTAGACTGAGAGACTTCAAAGTTTTATTATATTTTTATTTTCACCTTTGTTATTCTGTTATTTGATTTCTGGGGGAAATGTTTTTTAATTCTTGATAAAGATATATTTGCTTTTATATGTTTGCTTTTATAGCAATCTATATGCTTGTGTGCATGTGTGTATAGAAAAGTGAGATCAAAAATTGGCTCAAGAAGACACTTAATATCCATCCAGTGATGACTTATTAGAGCCAATTTCCTCATAAAGGAAATAGTGCTTTATGAGCATAAATGCAGCACTTTAAGTTTCCTTCATATCCCTTCAAAATCATCTTCTCTTAAAGTCCAATAGGAGAATTTTGCCACTCCCACCCAGCATGCCCTCTACTTCACTGTCTGATTCTGAGATGAGAGAGAAAATCACCTCCAAACACCCTCTCTTTACTTCCCACTATGATAATGGCATTTTAGACTCATTAGTGTCTCCTTTAAAAATCTTCTTTGGGGATGAGTGGGGAAACCTAGGGGTGATGCGTATACCTGTGCAAGTGCTTGCACATACAGAGACTGGGGAAAAGACATGAAAGACATAACACTCCTCTTTCTCACCCATTTCAGCTGACTTCATGCTTCTTCATATTTTCTCTACTATCCTAATAGCACCTCTCACTGACCGGGGATCAAGAGCTGGGCAAGAGAAAGCTTCTTATTCACACGAAGTTCAACTATGTGCTAATATAAACATTGCATTGTTATCTCTATTCTTCCCATTTCTTTTCCTTTACTGGTGCCTGAGTACACACACACCCTTTTCTCCTTCACTGTTCTCTCTTCTGTATATCATAATTGGGTGAGGTACTCAGCACAACTAGGCAGGGCCCAGTCAACTAGATATTCTTATAATAGAGCTGTAGCTGCTTGACTTTATGGTACTAAACATTTTTTTCTACAACCACAGAAAGTGATGTGTCAGGGAGCTGCTAGGGTCCCCAACAGTACCAGGACAGAAGTTACCTTTTACCTGTGAGGTCGCCAGGGAACAGATGAAAAATCATGAATCTGGCACAGTTTCAAAAAGGCTTTTAATAGTACAAAAGCTCTACCATCACAATTCAATATAATAAAAGAACTCTAGCTCTGGTCAGAACTAAAACCATACACGAGAACCCAAGTCTTCCACCAAAGAGATCCCACCAGAGAGAGAGTCCTACCAAAGAGGGTTTTACCAGAAAGGAGTCCCACCAAAGAGAGGATCTCACTGAGAGAAAGCCCTCCCAAAAGGTGGAGAGTGCCTCAAGTCAGTCACCTTATATACACCAAAGTTACCTGAACTTCAGGGAGGGTCTTGTCAACAAAGAACCCTAAACAGCTTCTAGATAGTAGAAGAATTATAAGGGTGGTGCCACACCCTATTATATGTATAAACAAAGGATTACACCAAGGACTAATCCCTTCTGAGTTATCTCTTATGTAAAACTCTGGAAAGAGAGAGGGGGCTGGTATAAAATAATACAACTTATTTCATGGGCTTCATGTAATATAGATGGTACCCACAAGGTCCTTCTTATTTACTATCTGCACCAAGGTGATTCTGAGTATCTTGTTCTCTGTATATTGAAAGGGTCACACTCGCTTGCTTGAGGGCAAACTGTATAATCCTTCCTATAATCTTAAACAATAGTCTCAGAGTAGCCAGGTTGGCAGTCTCCTAGTAAATTCTAAGTGTCCACACTGGGTCCAGTGGGTACAAAGAGGAGCTGTGCCAATCTAGAAAACATAGAAGTCTTAGTAGAGGTATAATAAATCAGAAGTTACTCATTAAGAATTAAGGTGACTTCTGTAACTGCCACACCCTCCATCAGTGTTTACACAGAAGAGAGATCTCATTAGGGCTTAAGAACATGTAAATAGATTAAGCTGTGAGTGGATAAAACAGCAAAGCTCCCAAGCTAGCTAGGCCTGTCATCAAACAGTGATTGATATAATACATAATAGACACTCAGAGACAAGAATGGTTATGAATAATTCCTAGCACACCAGCTAGCTAATACTCAACCCACTTCTTTCCCACATAAAATAAAATCTAATTAAGAGATTCTATTGCAGGTATAATGTTGAATGTACTAAGTTAAATAGCTTGTAAGTTTTATTATTTCCAATGTGATTATTGACAAACAACTTTGATTCCACCTTACCACTGTAATTTCTTATGCTGGTCATTCTATATTTGCCTTTTTGTCCTTTACTCCAGGCATCACCAATCTGCACATTCCCTTTAGGCTGTTCCACTTGTATTAATGTCTTCTGGTTTACTATGAGTTGTCTACAATGAGAGGTGGTATAGTAGAGGACAGAAGAAAAAGAGGATAGTAGAGAGATGAAGGAAGAGTAGATCACTGTCATTGTCTTCCCGTTCATCATCGATTTGCTTGAGTGGGCACCAGTAACATCTCCATATGACCTGTCTCATGCAAGTAGAGCCCAAGGGCACCTGCTTGCTCCAGGAACATAAAGAGCCTCAAACCATTCAATCAGGTCATGGGAATGAGGTCTATAATTGTTACTGGTATTTGGCATATCAAATACGACACGGGTAGCTTGCCAGGCTCTGCCCTGCAGGTAGCATACTCTTGTAGTCATCTAAAAATCCAGAATTTATTGATGGAACCGCTGCGCAAGCCGGGCTATGATAGGCTGGTCTGCTGGGTGGAGTTCTGACGAGGGGGGAAGTCTGAATGTGGAAAATGGAGGCCCCTCATGGAGTGGGGGTCGTCTGAGTAGATAGCAGAAGAAAATAAGAAGTTGGCCCATTGTTCTCACCTAGTTTTCTGTTGGACCAAATTCTTCTACCAAAGTTCACTCAGCAGTCTTATTCTTTGCCTTCTTCATAGTAGGGAGTCTTTTTACTTGCTGTAACATATCTTGTATGGTACATGACATAACTCAGATTCTATTGAGTTGAAGTGTCAACTTTCTCAGGGATCCAGGAAGGCCTGCTTCCTCCTCACCCTGCTGAGAACATGGAGGGAAGTAGAGATGGAGAACAACTTCCCACTATCCCTTGGATAAAAAATACTTGTTTTCTCTCTCTCTTTGGGGAGGAGAAAAGCACTGGTGCTCAAGTCTTGTTCCTTGCCCTGCTCCCCTTCTGCCTCTATGGAAGGCACTCTTCATACTCATCATCTTCATTGTTTTCATTGCATTCATGGTCTTCATCTCTGCATCCATCTCCATTCCCGTTTTCATTTTATTTGTCTTCTTCATCTTCTTTCTCTTCTTCCTCTTTCTCTACTTCCTTTTCTCTCTATCTCTCCTTTGTGCATTACGGTTTACAATACAGGTATTGAAAGGCTATCATGTTTATCCCTTTACCAATTTCAGCACCCTGCTCTTGTCCAGAATGATCTCTTCCAACTGTTGTCTTCATCATCCCTTCCTTATCCTAACTGCCTTCTGCTCACACATTCTTGTGGCAAGCTTCCAACTATGGTCAAATTAAGAAAGGTGTGAAGGTGTGATCACATCAAAAAAAAAAAAACAAGAACAACCAGTGCTGGCACAGATGAGTGGGAGAAAGGGACTTTCATTCATTATTGGTGGGACTACTGACTGATTCAGCCTTTTTGGAAAACAATATGGACTTTCCTCAAAAAAATAGAAATTGAACTCCCATTAGACCCAGCAGTGGTACTTCTGGAAATATACCTTGTGGACACACACACACACACACACATAGTAGAAATGATATCTTCACAACTATGTTTATATCAGCATCATTCACAATAGCAAGAATCTGGAAACAGCCTGAGTGCCCAAGAACAGACAGATAAAGATATTATGGTATATCTACACAATGGAATACTATGCTGCTTATAAATGGATGGACATGGAGATTATCATGCTGAGTGAAATTAGAAGGAGAAAGACAGATATAGAATGACTGCACTCATTTGTGGTATATTAAAAATAGTATGAGACTAATCAGCGCCACCCTTGAGAACATTATGCAGCATTTAGAATGGGAAGGAATGGGAGTGAAGATAGACAGTTGGCAACAGCACTACCTCCACTTTGCTGATGACATTGTTCTAATAACACCAAACATTAGCCAAGCGGCACAAATGCTGGTTGACTTTGACTGAGAATGTGGAAAGGTAGGTCTACAGCTGAATCTCAACGAAACTATGTTCATGAAAAATGAACTAGTTCTAGAGGCCCCATTTACTCTCAATGGAACAAACATCTCTGAACACAGCAGTTATGTGTACCTAGGTCGAGAAGTCAACATGATGAATGACCTAAAACCTGAGCTGCGCAGGAGGAAGAGAGCGGCATGGAATGCTTTCAAAAAGCATCGAAGAAATAGCTAAAAAAGACAAAGAACCTCTGGCTCTGGGCACATCTCTTTGACTACAGCATTCTCCCTGCATGAACATATGCCTCAGAGACCTGGGCCCTACGAAAGCAGGATGAGAATGCTATTCGGGTCTCCCAGAAAGGAAACGAAAGCTATGCTTGGAATATCACGCCTCACTCAAGTGAAGCAAGGAATCTGGAGCTCTGACCTCCATCACTGTTCCAGAGTCAGGGACGCTGTCTAATTTGCCAAGGCATCGAAATTCAGATGGGCTGGACATGTAATGCGATTTGGAGATGACCCCTGGAGTAGAGCTGTTATCGACTGGATCCCACAGGATGTCAAAAGATTACGTGGCCTCCCACCTACAAGATGGTCAGACATCTTTGTCAAGACCCTGAACAAACAGTTTGAGGCTCTTTGTATTCATGAAGCAACCAGATGCCATTGGGCTACACTGGCACATAATAGGGTCAAATGGAGATGTTACTGGCGCCCACTCAAGAAAATTGATGAATAACTGGATTTCAAGTGATCAAGTCAAGTGATAAGTGATGAGACTAATATCTAAGGCCAGGGAAAACAGGGGCCCGGAGGACTTGTTAATGATTTGAACCTACCACAAGTTCATGTGGGGCAGAAAGTAGGTAAGTCAGAGAAGCGACCACTGTGAAAACGATAGTTGGAAATAGTCATGCTGGGTTAGAACTGAGTGCTGAAAGTAGGTAAAGGGATAATAAATGATGATCTTTTACTGTGTGTATTACAAACAACAATGTACAAAAAGAAGAGAGAGAGGTGCCTGCCATAGAGGGAGGTATGGGGGAGTGAAACTGGGGACTTTGGTGCTGGGAAATGTGCACTGGTGGAGGGATTTGTGTTGGAACACTATATGACTGAAACACAATCATGAACAGCTTGATAATAGCTCACAGTAATTTATAAAAAAATAAACATTTTTAAAGGGGGAGGTATTGTTTGGTGTAGCTAAACACATACCCTGTACTGAAGTACCACCATACCTATTTAGGAATAAACACAACATCCTGCCTTAATCTCTTCTTTTAATCCCATCTCTCAACCTACATGATTGGCTGACAGAGTTCTTCCTTACTACCTGATTGGCTGATACAGAGTTCCTACCCCTAACTTAAATATCCCTGTTCTACCTAATAAGCCAGCTGCTACTGGCTCTCCCTGTGACCAGCCGCCCACAAGGTGCCCGGGAGGGATGGTGGGTTCTAGCCCTGGCCCACCATCGCAGCAGAGCCTCGGCAACAAGCCAGACGACCCCCCACTCCATGAGGGCCTCCATTTTCCACATCTGGACTTCTCTCTCTCGTCAGACCTCCACCCAGCAGACCAGCCTATCAGCACCCGGCTCATCGAGTTCCACCCTGCAGCACTCTCTCTTTTTTCTCCTGATTTTTTTTTTTTTTTTGCTTTTTGGGTCACACCCGGCGATGCTTAGGGGTCACTCCTGGCTCTGCACTCAGGAATGACTCCCGGCGGTGTTCAGGGGACCATATGGGATGCCGGGGATCGAACCCGGCCAGCACAGGCCGGCCGCGCACAAGGCAAACGCCCTACCCGCTGGGCTATCCCCCCCCGCCCCCAGCAGTCTTTCTTAAATCCGGCTCAGGTATGCCGGTCCAGAAACTCGCAGACATGGGGCAGAGCTGCTACTGGCTCTCCCTGTGACCAGCCGCTCACGAGGTGCCCAGGAGGGATGGTGGGTTCTAGCCCTGGCCCAACATCGCAGCAGAGCCTCGCAACAAGCCAGACGACCCCCACTCCATGAGGGCCTCCATTTTCCACATCCTGACTTCTCTCTCATCAGACCTCCACCCAGCAGACCAGCCTATCAGTGCCCGGCTCGCGCCGCTTGGGGGTGTGCGGTTCATCAATAATTGCTGGACTTAGAGATGCCTACAAGAGTATGCTACCTGCACGGCAGAGCCTGGCAAGCTACCCATGTTGTATTTGATATATATGCCAAATACCAGTAGCAATTATAGACCTCATTCCGGAATGGATTGAGGCTCTTTATGTTCCTGGAGCAAGCAGATGCCTTGGGCTCTACTAGCATGAGACAGGACATATGGAGATGTTACTGGGGCCCGCTCGAGCAAATCGATGATGAACGGGAAGACAAAGTGATACCTAATAAAGTGGAGCTAATACCCCAAAATGGTCTATGGAGACTTATCTGTGGGTGCTTTGCTTAATCTACTTTGTGGGTGCTCTACTTAACCTTCTACCTACTTCGCCAGCGACATTAACATCTCTCACCAGCCATATCTACAGTTGGAAACTTTGATATATTATTCTACTACATATGAATGCATATACTATAATAACTCTTCTGAACATCAATGAAAAGGTGGATCCAATATTCCTGTAGGATAGCTTCATAAAAAGGGCGTATTGATCCTGTTTTGTAAACAGTGCCAGTGCTAGTAACTATTAACTAAAACGAGCATAAAAGAGCAGATTTTCTTATTTATTAGGCTCCTTTAATGTCCTCTTCTCAAAATTATAAATTCAGGAAATGTTGAAACTGGTAGATGATGGATAAAATGTGGGTGGAGAGATGAGATTAGCATTAATCATTTTCTTCAGGCTCTTTAGACATTGCTTTGCAAGTCTTTGCCAAGCAATGTCTAAAGAGCCTGAAGAAAATGAAATGTCTTTTCAAACTTTTGGTCATCCCTTTGCATCTCTGTATATAATTTTCCTTTTGATTTATTTTTCAAATCATACATGGACACTTTTGTGTTTATAGATAATTTAAGTGCTTTCTTGTGCTTTAATCATACTTGGAAATAATTTAATCCCTACCTACTTATTGTACTATCCTCATTCCAGTTCTTTGGGAGTTTTGAAGACACATTTTGCCCACTCCACAATTATTTTTATGCTTTTTAAAAATCAAGGGTGTTGTGTTCTGCCAAAACTAACAGCAAGGGATTGAGAAAATCTTGACTAAATATTTCCACAACAAAAGTTGGGAAACTGATCCCCCGAGGGTATTGGTATTTCTAACCATTCTTTATGGGTCAACAATTAGGCCAAGTTAATCTATTAGGAAATAGCCCATAAAGAATCTGGCCTTTTGTTTTCACCAAAGAACAAATATACTGAAGAGTATAGAAAATACCCAAAATCTGAAATAAGTTTCTTTATGTCTTGTTATTTTTAACCAATGACTTTACCTAATACAATGTATTTATCTTTTTACTTGATCACTTGACTTGACTTCCGGTAGATCATCGATTACTCGAGCGGGCACCAGTAAAATATCAATATGTCCTGTCACATGCAAGATAGCCCAAGGGCATCTTCCCACTCCAGGAACATAAAGAGCCTCAAACCATTCCATCTGTTACTGGTATTTGGCATATCAAATACGACACGGGTAGCTTGCCAGGCTCTGCCATGCGGGTGAGATAATCTTCTAGTCACCTCAAGACTCAAGCATTTATTGATGAACCACGCAGTCGCAAGCAGCCTTGCGGCTGTCTGCGGCTGGATCTCATGCATGTAAGATATATGCTTTCAGGGCTGGAGCGATAGTCCAGCGAGTAGGGTGTTTGCCTTGCATGCGGCTGGTCCATGTGGGCCCGGGTTTGATCCCCGGCATCCCATATGATTGCCCAAGCACCTCCAGGAGTAATTCCTGAGTGCAGAGCCAGGAGTAATCCCTGAACATCGCTGGGTGTGACCCAAAAAAAGCAAAAAACAAAAAAAAAGAAAGGTATATGCTTTCCAATTTTTAATTTAATATTTATGATTAGGGATTGGATGGTAAATGAGTTACCAAAAGGAGTTACAAAGAAAAATCTATCTAATAAATTTGGAGGAAAAGAGTACAATTGAAAAAAAGGTGAAGTAAATCTGGATGTGGACACATAAGGAGTTCAATGTCCAGAGAAACTTTTACTTCTTTAAATAAGGTTTTTTCCCTGAGAGACACAGAAAATGTTTTTCTTAACGTGGGTAGAAAGTAAAACAAGCTGGGAACCTCAACCCTACACCCAAAACAGAATAATCACTTCCTCATACTAAAGACGTTTCTTACAAACACTATTTAGCATCTAATTCAAACCTTGAATATTAACATTTTGACTGAGATTTTAGATTGGACCAACATGTGCATGCCAGAAGAAACAGGTAATGTTAGTCATGTGGAAGGTGTTAGTCAGTGGAAGGTGAAATGTGCATTTTACTTTGTTAGTAAATTCCTCTTAAAATTATACTAACTTGTCTTACTTTATTTTCTTTTGGGGGTGTTATGCCCTGCGATGCTCAGGGAGTTTCTCCTGGCTCTTAGCTCAGGAATTATTCCTGTCGGGCTCAGGGGACCATATGGAATGCCAAAGATAGAACCTGGGTAGAATGCGTGCAAGGCAAATGTTTGCATATTTGCCTTGCTGTGCTATCGCTCTGGCCGTAATTTGTCTTATTTTCAATAATATTATGGAAGTGACTTTTCAGTCTCTCCAACAGTATATTAACATGTCATTTTCATTGGTAAAAATGCTGTTAGTGTAGTATTTTAGTTGTAGTTCTTATTGGGGAATTGTCAGGGACTGCCGCCAGGGTCCCCAACAGTGCCAGGAAGCGAAGTTCCCTTCTACCTCCAAAGCCGGCGGGAATGGACTGAGACTCAGGAATCTGATGTAGTTTTAAAAGGCTTTACTTATCACAGGTTCAGGCATACAAATCAGCAATAGGAAAAACTCGGTGCTTAGGATTCCTGGCTAGAACCCCAGCCATGTGTAGGCCAAGATGGCGGCCACCAAGTGTAAAGGCCCTGTAGAGAGAATACAAAGACAAGACTCCCAAGAAGGGTGCGAGCTCACAAAGAGAGAGCCCCCACAAAAAAAGAGAGAGAGGAAGCAGGCTGGTTTTATACCCCTCCAACTCAGACCTCCCACTATTATGAGAAGTAGGAAGGGTCAAATGCCCTTAGGTAATTTCTCCCAGCACTTCACCTAGGCCCTATTATACACTAATGTTTTGAGCAAGATCTGCCTGGAAATACCTTTATAGGGTAGAGAAGGGGGTTTCTGAGATGGCATGTCTCTGTACCAAAGACTAATACTAATGCCAGTTAAATATTTCTCCAAGTCTTCACAAGAGTCTCGTCTACTTCACGGTAGTTTTGTATTTTAATTGCCTTTGAGTTATCAGGGAGCCATGCTTGCTAGCTTGGAGGCAAACAACATTTCTCTCTGGTCTAATTACTTAGAGATCCAACGTGGCCAGGAAATCTTTTTACTACCATGTGATATACATGATGTATATTATAAATTGATATAATGTTTTTAAGTATCAAATGACTCTATTAAAAGAATCCCTATGATGAGACAGACATGGGGGCAGAGCTGCTACTGACTCTCCCTGTGCTCAGCCGCTCATGAGGTGCCCAGGAGGGATGGCAGGTTCTAGCCCTGGCCCGCCACCCCAGCAGAGCCTCACAACAAGCCAGACGACCCCCCACTCCATGAGGGCATCCATTTTCCACACCGGACTTCCCCCTCGTCAGAACTCCACCCAGCAGACCAGCCTATCACAGCCTGGCTCATTGAGATCCACCCTGCTGCAGTGTTTTTTTTTTCCGGCCCAGGTATGCTGATCCAGAGACAGACATGGGGCAGAGCTGCTACTGACTCTCCCTGTGCCCAGCCGCTCATGAGGTGCCCAGGAGGGATGGCAGGTTCTAGCCTTGGCCCACCACCCCAGCAGAGCCTCACAACAAGCCAGACGACCCCCCCACTCCATGAGGGCCTCCATTTTTCCACACCCAGACTTCCCGTCGTCAGAACTCCACCCAGCAGACCAGCCTATCACAGCCCAGCTCGCGCAGCCACTTGCGGCCATGTGGTTCATCAATAAATGCTGGATTTTGAGATGACTACAAAAGAATACTACCCACACGGCAGAGCCTGGCAAGCTACCTGTGTCGTATATGATATGCCAGATACCAGTAACAATTATAGACCTCATTCTCATGACCTGATGGAATGGTTTGAGGCTCTTTATGTTCCTGGAGCAAGCAGGTGCCCTTGGCTCTACTTGCATGAGACAGGTCATATGGAGATGTTACTGGTGCCTGCTCGAGCAAATCAATGATAAAAGGGAAGACAGTGATGATGTATTTATATTGTAAGTCAAGAGCAATTCCTTCCTTTGGAGCTAGAATACTGTTATCTCTGGCTAAATTCACCAGCATCAGTGGCTTCAGATTTTATAAATCTAGGAGTGTAGAACTAACATAAATTTTGGAGTCTCCTTAATCCTAGCTGAAATTACTAGTTTTATGACTAAGCAAGTTCTTTTGTCTGCATAAGCCTCAATTTGTCTTTGAAAAATTGATGTAATAGGATCTGCCTCACTTTGTACATTTGAAGAAGAAATACATTAAAGTGAGTATCCACTAAATGTTTGTTTTCTTTATACATCTTACATGAAACTAGGACAGTCTGCACCAGAAACAAATACCCCACAGGCTGGCCATTGCTTATTTTTCAGTGAACATAAGAGCAGAAAATGTAATGTAAATTTTCCATTTCAATAAAATAAATTATCTTGGCTCTTAATGTTGTCTTTTAATGGATGAATACTTTGAACTGAACTCATATCTGTATATCTACCTTGAATTAGTAGACTGGTAAGAATGGAATGATAAACAAAATAGCCTCATTAGGCTAAGATTCTACATATATAAATGTCTGGGTATTTTTTTCTTTTTCAGTTTTGTGAATATTACATTGGTTTCCCTTGGGGAATCCTCCTTCAAATGGATGTGGCAATTTGTGCAGAATCTTAAGCCTTGCTGGTATATAGAGGCATATCACTCAAGATATTCTAGATCTTACTTATCTGTGTTATATAGAAAGCTGGATAAGGAAATATACTCTCATAAAATGGGTGATGTCTAGATCATCTTTTATCCCAGTGTTTAAAAAAGGAGAAGGAGAGAAAAGTAAAGAAATCAAGGTTGTAATGGATTACTTTCATTACATGGAAAGTAATGGTTGAACAGTTATTAAGGTTTCAGTTTTATCAGTGATATGAGTGAATTTGTCTGTGTTTTGGATACACGACTATATATATATATATATATATATATATATATATATTTGAATATATATGACTATATATCCAAAACACAGACAAAACTAAATGGAAAACATGAGATGTAAGATACAACCACTCAAACTTTGTAATGTTCCTATCAAGTTGACAGGGTGGGAGGTGGTGGGGCTTGGGGTGGGGAGGGAATATGGGAACACTGGTGGTGGGATTGATGTGGAAGCATTAGATGCCTAAAACTCAACTATCAATCAGTTTGTAAATCATAGCTCTTAAATAAAAATAAATTATTTAAAAAATAATATATTCTAGTGCCAAATGTGGGAACCAAAATCAGACTAACTTAAAAATAAACAAGTACCACTTAGAAAACTACTGAATAGATCACAAAAATGAAGTATGGAGAACTGTGCTCAGAAAATGGTTAGAGGTATTAGTGATTTAGCTGTGATATAATATATCGCTCACATGTCGGAGGCCCTAGATTTGATCCTTAGAATGCCCTTTCAAAAAAAAAGAAAATGGAAAGAGCAAAGCGTAGTTGACTACTCATGATGGTAAAGGATATTCTGGATAGCTGTCACCTGCTTTGATACTTTGGGGTGAACTCTTGTGTCCCGAACAGTCAACCACCAAAATAAATAAATTTTTGGCTATATATAATCTTACTATATATAGATACACGATAGATTCATCATGATGATATATATGATATATATCAATGTAATTATTTATATATTCAGATTAATTCATATATCACTTCACTTGTATCACTTCTCTTCCCATTGTTTGAGCTTCAGATCTAAGCTTAAATAAAAATAATTTATTTTTATTTAAGAGCTATTATTTACAAACTGATTGATAGTAAGAGCTTCCTGAGAAGCTCTTCTAAGAAAAGAGCTTCAAACCATTCCTTCAGGCCATGGGAATGAGGTCCATAATTGTTACTGGTTTTGGGCATATCAAATAAAACATGGGTAGCTTGCCAGGCTCTGCCATGTAGGTGTTATACTCTCAGTAGAAGGGTCTCATCTAGAGCATTTACTGATGAAACTCTAAGGGGAAAGATCAGGTTTTCTCTAGGGTGGAGTTCTGAGGAGCTTTGGAGTCTGGATGCTGAAAATGACTGACCTCATGGTGTGGGGGTTGCTCTGGTTTCCTTCTAGCCTCACTGGGATGACGGGTCACAGCTAGAACCTGCTTAGAACTGTATACAGTGTATGAATGTAAAAGATTCTCAGAAGGACCTGATCTGAACATCTAATACTATCTAAGCTGATGGAGCTGTAGGTCTGGCGTGTCTGTCTTCCGGGTAGCTGGCATGGAGGTGGAGAAATGTGCAGAGGAGCCCAAATCTACTCTCCAAGTCCAGCCAGCGTGGCCCCCCCCCCCCTGCATGTGTGAGCAAACCCTTGGAGCAATGTTGGACTCTGCCAGGGGCTGGCCGAGCCCCTTACCACCCTGCAGACGTTGGCTCTGGGGTTGCTTCCATGGGTGGCAGAGTGGTGCAGCTGTGGGTTGGAATGGTTGGGTCTGGATCTCTTTCCAGGGTTGCCTCTGGAGAGGCAGTAAGGGCTCAGCCAGCTCCTGGCCGAGTCCAACATTGCTCCAGGGATTTGCTCACATGTGTGGGGAGGGCCACGCTGGCCAGATTTGGAGAGTGGATTTGAGCTCCTCTGCCCTTTCCTCCACCTCCATGCCAGCTACCCCAGAATTCATATATATAGCCAGAAATTATATGACAAGTTTTATATGACAAGTTTTTAAATTAATTTTATTATTATAGCACCATGAGATATATACTTACAATGCTGTTAGTGATTAGGTCTCAGTCATACAATATTGCAGCTCCCACACCTCCACCAGTGCCCATTTCCCACCACCAATGTTCCCAGATGCCCTCCCCCCCACCCCTCGGCCTGCTTCTATAGCAGGCAATTTTCTTCTTCTCTATCTCTTTCCCTTCTCTTACATATTGTGGGTTTGCCATACATACATTTAGGGGATGTCATGTATATTCCTTTGCCTACATTCAATGCTCAGTTCTAGTCAGGCATTACCATTCCCAACAATTAATAGAACACTGGTATATTTATATATCCCACAAATGAATGCAGTAATTCTATATCTGTCCTTTTACTTCAGACTAATTTCACTCAGCATGATAATCTCCATGTCCATCCATTTGTAGGTAAATTTTATGACTTTGTTTCAGCTGCGCGGTTCATCAATAAATGCTGGATTTAGAGGTGACTACAAGATTATGCCACCCGCCTGACAGAGCCTGGCAAGCCTCCCATGTCGTATTTGATATGCCAAATACCAGTAACAGTTATAGACCTCATTCCCATGATCTGGTGGAATGGTTTGAGGCTCTTTATATTCCTGGAGCAAGCAGATGCCCTTGGAATCTACTAGCATGAGACAGGACATATGGAATGTTACTGATGCCTGCTTGAGCAAATCCATGATGAACAGGAAGACAGTGACAGTGATACAGTGATTGTTTTTCCTGACAGCTGCATAGTATTCCATTGTATAGATGTACCATAGTTTCTTTAGTCAGTTTTCTGTTCTTGGGCACTCTTTTGAGGTGCAAAAGCTTTCAATTTCATATAGCGCTACATATATATCTTTGCTTTCATTTGTTTTGTCAGTGGTATTTTGTCTTTGATGATGCCTTTAGCTTTAATGTCATGGAGGATTTTGCCCATGTTTTCTTAGATGTGCCTTATAGATTCAGGTCTTATGTTGAGATCTTTAATCCATTTTTATCTGAACTTTGTTCATGACATTAAAAGATGTCTAAGTTCATTTTTTACATATAGTTAACCAGTTTTCCAAGTACCACTTCTTTTTTAAAAAAATATTTTAAAAAATATTTTAAAATAATATTATTGATTTTTAAAATTAAATAATATTTTCTAAAAATATTTTACACCCTGCAGAGCAGAAACCAGCTTTCCCCATTGCGCGGCACATAGTGGTCGCAGGATTTACCTCCAAATTACCGTAGAATATTCTACCAGCCACTCTGAGAGAGCCCCACAAAGTAATGAGAATATAGTGTCTGCATGGGAGAGCCTGGCAAGCTGTCCGATGCGTGTTCGATATGCCAAATCCAGTAACAGAAATGTTTGTTTTCCTGACCCCGAAGGAGCCCTTAATATGGCAGCAGTAAGAAAGGCAAACAAGCAGTGCCCGATAAAACTTCATGGCCATCCTAGGCTGCCAAAACAAAAAAGGACTAAAATGACTGTCTGTGCTTTCAATGCATGTATAATGGCATCGGAAGCATATATTGAGGATCTGATGGTGCAAGCGCAAAAGATCAAGTACAACATCATTGGTCTGACTGAGACGAGGAGGCGTCAGTTGCATCATGCTGTATTAGACACTGGAGAAGACTTGTTCCTTGGAACATGCGACAAAAAGAGGCGTCGGTGGCCTTGGGGGTCCTTGTCAACACGAACATGGCCATCTACATTGATACATATGAATGCCTAACAAACCGGATAGGATGATTACACTTGAAAAGATGTGGCCCACTGCCAGCAATTTCTATCTTCATTGTCTACGCACCAACATCCACATACAAAGAAGATGAAATTGAGAAATTCTACATGGAATTGGAGGAGTTCTATAAAAAAGATCACACCTTCTACAAGATCATAGTCGGTGATTTTAATGACAAGATAGGACCAAGAAGATCGGCTAAAGAACTCCACATCGGGACCCATGGCCTAGAATGGAACAAACAGGGTGAGAGACTATCTGAGTTCATCATGTCCACCAAGACCATGCATGGGAACTCACAGTTCCAGAAGGCTGAAGCAAAACACTGGACATAGGAATCTCCTGGCGGACAGTTCCACAAATGAAATTGACCACATCATCTTCAATGGACGGTTTTGCCTGACCGATGTAGCTGTCGTCCCCAAATTCCAAACAGGATCGGACCACCGTAACCTTCATGCAAAATTCTACTTCCGGCAACAGGGAGAAAATGCTGCAAAGTTTAAGAAGAGAACTCCCAGAACGACCACCAACTGGGAACTCTTTGGCACCATTGCAGCAACATGGGAAGATACCATTATTGACGACATCGATGAAGAATACAACCGACTGGTTCAGCACCTCCATGATTGTGCGAAGAATGCCGAGAGAGAGAAAGACATAAAAGGATGCTTGTCTTCAGAAACTCTTGAGCTCATTTGCCAACGTGGCAAGCGCGAGCCTCAGGAGACCAAATGCTAACGTCCAAGCTTGCTAAAAGGTGCAGAGAAGCGATAAAAAAAAGACTTCAAAGACAGAAGAGCAGCAATACTGGAAGATGCAGTAGAAGCCGAGAAAAGCATTCCCGCGACTGCCCGCCTGTCCTTCGCCAACTCTAAGACCAAAATGACTGCCCTCCGATGCCCTGATGGATCTATCACATCTTCCAGAAAGGCAATGGAGAAGATTATCCATGACTTCTACCCAAATCTCTTTGATAGCCACATCCACCTGCCCACATACTAAATTCCACAGGATGGATATGTCATTCCCAACATTCTCCTTTCTGAAATCCGACATGCCATCTCGCTGGTAAAGAAGGGAACAGGACCAGGCCCAGACAAAGTCAGACCCGAACACCTGAAGAATTTGCCTTCGGTACTCATTAATACACTAGCTCGGCTCTTCACACGCTACCTGTCCGAATGCAAGGTGCCCTCCCAATGGAGAACCAGCAGGAAAGTTCTACTGTTCAAGAAGGGAGACATTCACGACATCGGCAACTATCGCCCCATCTGCCTGTTTTCCGTCATCTAAGCTGTTTACACGAGTCATCCTGAACAGGATTAGCAGAACACTAGATGAAGGACAACCATGTGAGCAAGCAGGCTTTCGGAAAGGATTCAGCACAATCGACCATATCCACACACTCACCAAGCTCATTGAGGTTTGTAGGGCGTACAAGATGCCACTTTGTCTCACGTTCATTGATTTACAGAAAGCCTTTGATTCTGTGGAGACTGAAGCAGGTGAAGAGGCTTTCATTCCTAATTTAATATTTAAAGATAGGTCTACAGCTGAATATTAAGAAAAGTATGTTCATGAAAAATGAACTAGTTCCTGAGACCCATTCACTCTCCATGGAACAAACATCTCTGCAGCAGTTATGTGTACCTAGGTCGAGAAGTCAACATAATGAACGACCTAAAACCTGAGCTGCACAGGAGGAAGAGAGTCACATGGAATGCCTTCAAAGGCATCGAATAAATACCTAAAGGGACAAAGAACTCCGGCTCTGGGCACATCTCTTTGACTCCACCATTCTCCCTACATTAACATATGCCTCAGAGACCTGGGCCCTATGAAAGCAGGATGAGAATGCTATTAGGGTCTCCCAGAGAGGTATCGAAAGAGCTATGCTTGGAATATCACGCCTCACTCAAGTGAGAGAAGGAATCCGGAGTTCTGACCTCCGTCGCTATTCCAGAATCAGGGACGCTGTCTCATTTGCCAAGGCATCGAAAATCAGATGGGCTGACATGTAATGCAATTTGGAGACAACCGCTGGATTAGAGCAGTTACCGACTGGATCCCACGGGATGTCAAAAGATCATGTGGCCGCCCACCTAAAAGATGATCAGACTTCCTTGTCAAGACCCTGAAGGAACGGTTTGAGGATCTTCATATTCCTGAATCAACCAGGTGCCATTGGGCTACATTGGCACATGATAGGGTCCGATGGAAATGTTACTGGTGCCTGCTCGAGCAAATCGATGAATAACGGGATTCAAGTGATCAAGTGATTGAAGATTAAGTGATCGATATGGCAAATTTTCAAAAGGCAAAGTCCTATTTTGCAATACATGATTTGTCAGTTTTGGCCACATCACTGCACTTGCCAGGAGCTGGGGGCAGTACTAAGATCTGTAATGAGGGAAGCAAAATGGATCCTGAAATCAATTTACCATTATCCTTAAAGTTCACGTCATTCTCCCATTTTTTTTCTTTTTTTTTTTTTTTTTTTTTTGCTTTTTGGGTCACACCCGGCAATGCTCAGGGGTTTCTCCTGCCTCTGCACTCAGGAATTACTCCTGGCGGTGCTCAGGGGACCATATGGGATGCTGGGGATCAAATTCGGGCTGGCAGAGTCCGGTCACATGCAAGGCAAATGCCATACCCGCTGGGATATCGCACCGGCTCCCCATTCTGTTATTTTTCTTACAACAGTAGATAATCTTGACCAACTGAACAGCTTGGTCACCTCAAGAGTAGCCACACAATGCTGTTTGTAAGAAACAAGACTGAATATTTGATAGGCATAAGTATTCTGGACTGGTTTAGCTCTATGTATTGCTCTTCCTTACACTTCTGAATTCTTGACATGTTTAATCAGAGAGAGAGAGATCTGCATTCACTCAGACTACTGGTGAGCACATGGCCAGGAGTGAGAAGTCTCGGACGGAGCTACCATCTATTGACATTTTCATATGGAAGATAAAACACTAATGAAGATATAAAATAATCACTTGTATCACTTACTACATGAGACCATGTAGCTTTGTAATCACCTGGGATGGGAATGAGAAAGAGAGAGAGAGAGATTAAATCCAGAAGAGTTAATCTTTAGACTGCACATACTGAGCTCTAAATCAGGCGCTTGATGCACATGATCTCATAAACCACATTCCAACCCTGTGAGGAATAAAGAGGCAGAAAGATGGTATCTTTATTCCATCCTGTAATGGAAGAAGAGACTGGAATCTCCTCATCCCTGTGTATCTATATGCCCAATATATGCCCTATATGCCACTTATTCCATAGCCAACATCAATGAAGATAGAAAATAATGTCTAAAAAATTCTGTTATTTGCATGCAGTTGTAGGAAGGCAGGAATTTTGCAACAGCAAACCCAGAATGCTCATTCTCTATGTAGGGCTATTAAGAAAAATAAATAAAATTTTAGAGATAAAGGCATGCCCCTTTAATTTCAAATTTTGGCTTCATTCAACTGGATCCACTAAATACTAACTATTAAATCATCTGAAAGAGGAGTTAATAAGTGATAACCTCAGCTAAGTGTTTTTTTAAATAAACTTTTATTAGAACAACCATGTCCTTTGTGTATATATATATATATTAAAATTGTTTTCATACTGTTATATCGGTGGAGTAACTTCAACAGAGAACAGATGACCTGGAAAGTTATAAATATTTACTATCCCAGCCTTTAGCATGTTTGCGAGTTCCTGACCTGAACAAATATCTCAATGTTTGAATACACTATTTACTATTAGATTAGAACCCAGATACTCTGAAGTTTTATGTCTACTGGTCAATTTATGAAAGGTATGAAACATAACAACATGAATTCAGCTTTATTGCTCTGTAAGACATTAACTAGTTTTATAATATATTGGCAGATTTATTTCAGGATCCCTTTGACTGAGTATATAAATTCCCTTCCTCTAATTCACTTTGAACAGCTTTTTTATTTTTTATTTTTTTACAATTACAAAGAAATACAATTAAAAAGTTCGTATTTGGATTTTGGTCATACAGTGATCCAGCACCTATCCCTCCACCAGTGCCCATCTCCCACCACCAACGTCCCTGGTTCCCTACCCCCTCCTCCAGCCCTCCTTGATGGCAGGTTCTTTATTTCTTTCCCTTTCTCTCTCTTTCTCTTTTCCTTCACTTCCAGACTATGGATTACAGAACATACATTAAAGGGTTGTCATGTGTATCTTTTTGCCTCTATTTAATGCTCAGTTCTAGGTTGGTATTAGCACCCTCGACAATTGTTAGTACACTGTTCCATTTTCTGTCTTACCTAGCCTCTGACTCCCATACGTTTGTGATAATTTCCACCTTTGACAAGACCTCCTGATATATGTTTCACTTGACCTTGGATATTGGTATCATACTACATACATATATATTTATGTTATGCAAATAAATGCAGTCATTCTATATCTGTCTCTCTCCTTCTGGCTAATTTCACTCAACACAATCTTCTCCATGTACATCCATTTATAGGCAAATTTTATAACTTCATTTTTCCTAACAGCTGCATAGTATTCCATTGTGTAGATGTACCAAAGCTTCTTTATCCAGTCATCGATTTTCAGGCACTCTGATTGCTTCCAGATTCTGGCTATTGTGAATAATGCTGCTATGAACATAAAAGTAGGGATGGTGCTTCCGCTGCGTATTTTTGGTTTCCCAGAGTAGATTCCCAGGAGTGGTATGGCTGGGTCAAATGGGAGTTCAATTTCTAGTCTTTGGAGGAATGTCCATATTGTTTTTCAGAAAGGCTGTACCAGCCAGCATTCCCACCAACAATGGATGAGTGTCCCCTTTTCCCCATATCCACGCCACCACTTGTTCTTGCTCTTTTGAATATGTGCCAGTCTCTGTGGTCTAAAGTGATATCTCATTGTTGTTTTGATTTGTATCTCTCTGATGATTAGTGATGATGAGCATTTTTTCATGTTTTTTGGCCATTTGAATTTCTTCCTTGCTGAAGTTTCTGTTCATTTCTTCTCCCCATTTTTGATGGGGTTGTTTGTTTTCTTCTTGTAAAGTTCTACCAGTGCCTGATATATCCTGGATATTAACCCCTTATCATATGGGTATTGGGTGAATATTCTTTCCCATTCTGTGGACTGCGTTTGTATCTTAGTCACTGTTTCTTTTGAGGTGCAGAAGCTTTATTAGTTTCATGTAGTCCCATATGTTTATCTTTTCTTCTAGTTGCTTTGTTAGTGATGTTTCACCTTTGAAGATGCCTTTAGCTTCAATGTCGTGGAGGGTTTTCTATAATACTTATCTTTCACTAATTAATGACTAAATAAATTTTAGCTTACATTGCTTTTGTGAACTTCTATTAACTTTATACTCTGACAATTTCAAGGGACATTACTGCACACATGAAAGAAAACAATGATAATTTCCAGGACAGGGTCAACTTTTCTGCAGAGTTCCCCTCATTGGTCCTCAACAATATTCATTTAATATAATAACTATAGGTGGCACGTTAACCTAGAAAAATGGAGAAGTTAAACAATACTGAATTATGGACTCATTTCATTGCCAAAATGTTCGAGTAAGATATTAAGAACAATATTTAGTGCTTAATACTGGTTTATTAACTGTAACCATACTTGTTAGTTATTAATGGTGTAATCTGTTTTAGTTGTTTCTCTGATTTAACATAACAGATATTAGACTCCTGCTAGTTTCATTAAATTTGTTTTAAGAAAATAAGTAAATCATTATTTTCAAGAGTCAAAGGAAGGACCAAGCAACTGAGCCCTCAATAATTCTCTTTTACCCACAGGGTCTAAGATTCAAAATAAACTACATTTGCTACAGTGTTTTTCCAGTCTGGAAACTGTGACCAGGCAGAAAGACGGTCTCTTTATTCCATCTTATAATGGAAGAGGGGACTCGAACTTCTTCATTTCTGTGTCCCAACAGAGTGCCTACCTCACTGTGCATGCTTGACAACAGTTTATTGAACTAAATTGCCAGCATGTTGATCAACATGATAAATAGATATAACTGATGGAAAAAAAGATCCACGTCACTTTCATTTATAGAAACAGGAATATATTCCATATATTCCATTCGGTGGTGCCAGGTACAAACTTGATTTGGGTGGGAGCTCTGAGTGGGAGTCAAAGGCTACTGCTCCTTTACACAACTATAAAATGAGGCAATTCCCATTTCCAGCACAGAAGTCACTGTTGTGTTTTCTTTCTTCTGACACTGAATTCTTCCTCTACTTCTGGAAGTGGCTGCGAGATAAGACCTGTCCCCCTGAAACTCCCCTGGGGTTACAAAGTCAGCCAGATTTATTGCATTATAGAAACTGTCCACCTCAATTGCATTGACAGGACATGACAGGCGTATACACACATCATGATCCCTCTAATCCCTTTAGTTCCATCACTTGGACATTTTATTTGAAATTGATTTTTAAATGTCTGTGTAATTGAGGTTTATGTGTAGTTGCCTCTTTGCAATAGAGGTAAGCTGAGGCTGTTTATATCCTCATTAAATGCTGATTACAAATGATTGCATTACTGGAGGCCCAAATGGTGCCATTCCTCAGGGCACCCATCAGAGAAGTTTCTGTACTTGGAAGACCTGAGCATCTGGGGAGCAGAAACAGTACAGAATTGTATTTATCTCTAGATGGCTCCTTTTCAGACTTCCTTCCCATGAGTTCCAACTCATAAACATATACAATCAGGTTCTAGTAAAGACAAAATATTCACTTTTTTCCCAGAGATATGTAACTCTCACTGGTTAACCTTAAGACTTGTCTTCTGTTTGGGCATGGGAGAGAGTACAGTGGCTAGAGTGCTTGTCTTGCCTGTGGCCAACCTGGATTCAATCCTCAGTTCAGAAGGGGTGATCCCTAAACATAGATCCAGAAATAAGCTGTTAACACCACTGAGTGTGGCCGCCAAATCAAAACAAAATAAAAGACTTATATTTTGAAGAGGGAAATCTACTGTCTTTTGTTGCTGATTTTGTAAATTTGGCAACACAAGGCTTTGTTTCCTTTATTTTACATTGTTCCATTTTTCCCTGTATATCCTGGATATGTTCCTGTCTTGCTTCTTACCAAATTGTCCTTCTGGTTTGGTACAAATGAGTCCTACCAGAGAACAAAGGGAGACCAAGAGGAGAACGTTCTGATCTTAAAAGCATGCTCTGTTCTCCATGCTCTTGCAAGAAGCTTTTTCACTTCCCTAGTTCAGAAATAAAAGAGTAATGCAGTTAGTGGTATGTGAGAAGACAGGTTCTGAATTTGTACTCAGGAAAACCAGGGGTTGAGCATTGGCTAATCCAGCCAGGTAGTCCTATGTGAAATTTTAAGTCTGTCTTTGGCTCAATTTCTTTATCTGTAAAATGGAGATATCAAAGCCTATATCATAGAGTGCATATAAAGATAGTGAAATAGGGGATATGTGTGACAATGCATAAAAGAAGTACTTTGTCAATATGAGGTTCTCTTTGCTGAGGAACTGTAGAGATTATCCAAATAGATATTATACCTAGATACAGATGTTTTCCTTATTTAATTGGCCCTGGCCCTTCCATTATGGATAATACTTCTGAAATCATGAAAGAACATCAGCAAAATTCTGGAGGAAAAAGGACTCAAGGAGGCAGGATGTGAAATTTCCTTTCTTTCTGGACAAAACAAACACATCTGGGACAACTAA
Source organism: Cryptotis parvus (assembly GCA_021461705.1). Classification (NCBI taxonomy): domain Eukaryota; kingdom Metazoa; phylum Chordata; class Mammalia; order Eulipotyphla; family Soricidae; genus Cryptotis; species Cryptotis parvus. The sequence continues at coordinate 38,628 of JAJIBD010026050.1, read as the reverse complement.
GTTTTTGCCTATTTTATATATTAAATAGTTTTGTGTAATTTTTTATAGAAAAATATGACTTTGAAAAGTTGACCACTACCCTGTATATTAGAAATCACCCCTTTCACACTGCAATGCCCTCTCATCACACCAGGTGGCAGAAACTCTAGTGTATCACTAAAAGCTTTTGCAACAGAGAAAGGTACATACAGACTTAGATCATTAAGGAGTCAGTTTCCAGTATGAATAAATTCAGATAAAAAACAACCTGGGTTTGAGTTTTGACTCAACCCAGGCAAGGAGTCTTGAGTAAAATCTGAATTCTCTCTTTTGTTTGGTTTCTTTAGCTAGAAAATGAAGATATCAAAGCCTGCATCACGCTGTGTATGTGGGGTGAGAGGGTCAGGCGATAGTCCAGTGGGTAGGGCATTTGCCTTGCATGCAGCCTACCTGGGTTTGATCCCCAGCATCCCATATGGTCCCCGAGCACCGCCAGGAGTAATTCCCTGAGCACAGAGCCAGAAGTAACCCCTGAGCATCGTTGGGTGTGACCCCAAAAAAAAAAAAAAAACACAAAGCCTAAGTCATATCTCTTCTGTTGAGCCACAGGTCTCTCCTGTGCTCGATTTTCTGAAAGTTATTTCTAACACACTGTCAATCCCTGTTCTAGAAATTTGCATTGATCCAAGCATCAAGTTAGAATTTTGCAAGTATTATTGCATGGAAATCCGGATGTGGAAAATGGAGGCCCTCATGGAGTGGGGGTCGTCTGGCTTTTTGCGAGGCTCTGCTGGGGTGGCAGGCCAGGGCTAGAACCCTCCATCCTTCCCGGGCACTTCGTGAGCGGCTGGGCACAGGGAGAGCCAGTAGCAGCTCTGCCCCATGTCTGTGAGTCTCTGTGAAGTCTTAGTAGATGTATAAATCAGAAGTTATTCAGTCAAGGTGACTTCTGTAACTGCCACACCCTCTAGCAGCGTTTACATAGAAGAAAGGTCTCATTAGAATGAACCTTGGCTTAGATAGATTGAGCTGGGAGTAGGCAAAACAACAAAGCTCCCAGATTAGGTAGATCTGTCATCCAACAGTGCTGTGCTGCTGGGCTTGTGTCTTCCTGTTCTTTCTTTTAACATCATTCAGAGCTTCATGGCCCATGTCCTGGGACCCCACCGTAACTGAGACAGGCTGTATTGCTGACTACCATGGGGGGGAGACCAGTGGTTGCTCTGACTAGAGCTCTTGTCAGAACTCCACCCAGCAGACCAGCCTATCACAGCCTGGCTTGCGCTGCTGCTTGCAGCCATGCGGTTCATCAATAAATGCTGGATTTAGAGATGACTACAAGAGTATGCTGCCCGCATGGCAGAGCCTGGCAAGCTACTGTGTCATATTTGATATGCCAAATACCAGTAACAATTATAGATCTCATTCCCATGACCTGATGGAATGGTTTGAGGCTCTTTATGTTCCTGGAGCAAGCAGGTGCCCTTGGGCTCTACTTGCATGAGACAGGACATATGGAGATGTTACTGGTGCCTGCTCGAGCAAATCGATGATGAACGGGAAGACAGTGATACAGTGATTGCATGGAGAGGTCTTTTCGTAAGTAGATGGAAACTCTGTCTTAGTACTCATTCTGCTCTGCCTTAAAGATCTAAGCAAGGCATGTGCCACTCTGAGCTGTTCCGAGGGATCTAATTAATACTCAGAGCTGCTGAAGGAGGGAGCTGGAGGTAAAACCATGAAAAGGAGGTTTTCACTCAGGAATTACTGAGGCAGACCCTGCCAGAGTTAGGACTTGGATGGCAAAAAGAGGGCAAGGCCTTTGTGTTAGGATTCAGTGAAAGAGCCCTTGTGAAATGCAAGGTGGAACAAGGGCATATAATACAAAAACATACCCTGGATTTAAGTGAATGGGCTTCAAAGAAAATGAAAATTCAGGCTCCTTGGAAGTTGAGAGAAAATGATTTGTATCAGAAAATTTACAATCACCAGGAAGGAGTGAAGACAGAATTTTCTTCCCTGCCATTATACCGGGAATAGATACCAGGAATCTATGTCCCTCATCCAAATGAAAAAAAATTAATCAACATGAAGGCCACCCTTTATAGCACATGACTATGTTCCTGGACTTGCTAGACGCTGTTAATGGTGGGGTCATTCCAAACAGCAACATTATTCATGCTGCCAACCAGAGAGCAACCTTATTCATAGAGTAATTTGTTCATTCCACATATGTATATTCGGTGCTGTGATTGTGCTAGAATCTGGTGATGCAGTCAGGTATAAAACAGCCCAAGTTCATGTTCTAATAAAGCTTATTTAACTCGGAAAGACAAGCACCTATCTGTTGGTAGGCATTAAAAATATGAGGTAAAGGACTGGAGAAGTAGTACAGGGCAGAGTCCTTGTGTTGTACACAGCTGACCAAGGTGACATTCCTGGCACTCGATATGGTCCCCAGGCTCACCAGGAGTGATACCTGAGTGCAGAACCAGGAATAATCCCGATAATAGCCTGGTACAGCCAATAGAACAAACAAATAAAAACAAAAAATATGAGGTTTATACTCCCTTGGGTGTAGGAGACTGATATAAAGAGTGTATGTAAACCCTGATCATTCTGTCTAACAAACTCAGGCATGGGTGACTTGGAACCCTGTGTGCCTTTTGCTCCTATGGAATCAGAAACTCCAATTATTAGTGAAAATAGACTCAAGAGGAATAGTAGTGCCTCTCTAGTGGGGTGGTGTGTAGAGATAATACAAAAAAAGCAAGATTAAGGTATGTTTTAAAGATTGAGTCATAAGACTGAGTAATCCTTTAGGGTTAATGTGAGCAGTGAAGAAAATGGATAAACCAACAATGATTACTAAAAGTTTGGCTAAGGAAATAGACTGCTAATAAGTACTATTTATTGTTGTTTCAGGTAAGTAAATGGAGAATTTTGTTGGAAAGTTTTATTCTCTTTTTGATGAGTTAAATTTGAGAGATGTGTGAGTATAAATTTAGGTACACTGGAAATGTAATTCTTGAATGTTGGGAAAACCCAGAGAAACCTGAGGCACTCTGTATTAAAAAATCAATCACAGTAGAGGAGACAGAAAAGAGACTAAGCTATTCATGGGATGGGAGGAAATATCGGAGAGAGGCCAAGAGAAGAAAGGGTTTTAAGAAGCAGAGAGTTGTTGATTGCCAATTCTGCCAAGAATTGAATGGAAGCAAATAAGGAGATATCTTTAGCTGTTGATGGATGCACTAGAGAAATCTTCATGCTTCTTGGGAGTCTGAAACCCAATTTATTTTGTTCAAGGAAGGAGAGAAGAAAATGAAGTTGGGTTCTCTTAGGAATTATACCCAATAGGATATTTTATAAGACAATTCATATGTATTTCTAACAAGTCCACTGCATGGGGCCAGAGATATAACACAAGGGTTAAGGTGCTTGTCTTGCTTGCAGCTGACTGATCATAGGCACTAGAGATTCCAAGGAGTTCTGGCAAAGAAAAACCCAAGAGGAGCTCCTGAGTCTCCTGAGAATCACTTGGGATGTTCCCAAATTCCATGATACAGGAAAACATATACATACACACACACACACACACTATATATATATATATATATATATATATATATATATATATATATATGTATATTTGTGGAATTCAAGATTTTAACTTATTTAAGAGACAAAATCAGATAAAATGTTGAAAACTTGTATGGATTGCTACTTGACCAATAGTAAAACATTTTACTGATGATTAAGAAACCATTAAGCTACATGGGAAAGTTAATGATTGTAAGGAGTTTTTAAATTATTATTAGGTTTGGTATTTAAAGTGATATATATATATATATATATATATATATATATTTTAGAGTTATCTGGCTCTGATCTCAGGAATCATTCTTGTGGTGTGAGGACCATCTGGGAGTGCTCAGCAGTTACTCCTGGACTACCTGCTGGCTATTGCTCTTTAGGAATCAAATTTTCAAAAAGGGGCTGGTGGTAGCTGGGGTGAGCCATGCATGCGGCCCATGCTGGCCGGTTAATTCGGAATCCCATATGGTCCCCGAGCACCCACAAGTTATTCCTGAGTGCAGAGCCAGGAGAAACCCCTGAGCATTGCGGGTGTGACCCAAAAACAATAAATAATAAAATAAAATAAAATAAATGTGTTTATTTTAAAGAGATGCACTGGTTTAGGAGTAAAATGTCATTTTTATTACTTTAAAGTGTAAAAATAAAAATATATGAAAGTAATGAAGGAAATATAGTCAAAATAACCTTTTTATCTATTGTGATTACAGGAAGACTTCGTATATATTCTACTATTATGTTTTGCAATTTTTAATAATGAATGTAGCAAAAAACAGATTGTACTGTAAAGAGTAGTGAAATAGGTCAACCATTAGAGGAGAATATGGGTTGAAGAAAGTTTTGTTTTTTTTTAATATTTTCATAAAAGCAGTTTAGATTCACAGAAAATTTGAGAAAAAGATTTCCCCATGTAACCCTCTTCCTACATATAAAAACCTCCTACATTATCAACACCCTCTGCAAGAGGGTTTATTTATAACAACTGATGAATATACTATCACCATTCAGAGTTGAGCTTTGGTTCTGTGTACTCAACGGTTGGATGAGTGACATCCATCTATCACTAAGTCATGCAATTTTTCACTGCCCTAAAAATTTGTATTTTGCCTAATGATCTCCACCCACCTCACTTGTGATGATTAAATTTTTCAGTATCTCCAGTTTTTCCTTTTACAGAATGTCAGGTAGTTGAAATCATTGTATGTAGCCCTTTAAATTGAAATCTGTTGGTAGCCTGAAGATTCCTTCATGTCTTTTTATGCTTAATTTAGTTTTAGAGCTAAAAATACTGAATGATAACATCATAGTCTACTTATCCACTTACCCTGCTGAAAAACAATTTGTTTCTTCCATACTTTTTAATTAAATAAAGTTGTCATCAATTTTGAGTAAAGTTTGTGTGGATATAAACTTTCACTTTCTTTGGATAAGTACGAGTGAGTCATGGACTTTATGGTCAGGTGTGTTTAGTTTTGCAAGAAAACACCAAATTGCCTTCCAAAAGTGACTTAACATCTTGCGTTTAAGTCACAATGAACAAGATCTTGTGCTACTTCGTAGTTTCATAGGATTTGTTGGTGTCAGTGCTTGAACATTCTGGTTTTGGACATTCTGTTGGTTTTCTAAATAGAAAGAGAGCGGAAGAGAGCGGCATGGAATGCCTGCAAAGGCATCGAAGAAATAGCTAAAAGGACAAAGAACCTCCGGCTCCGGGCACATCTCTTTGACTCCACCGTTCTCCCTGCATTAACATACGCCTCAGAGACCTGGGCCCTATGAAAGCAGGATGAGAATGCTATTCGGTCTCCCAGAGAGGAATCGAAAAGAGCTATGCTTGGAATATCATGCCTCACTCAAGTGAGAGAAGGAATCCGGAGTTCTGACCTCCATCGCTATTCCAGAATCAGGGATGCTGTCTCGTTTGCCAAGGCATCAAAAATCAGATGGGCTGGACATGTAATGCGATTTGGTGACAACCGCTGGACTAGAGCCATTACTGACTGGATCCCAAGGGATATCAAAAGATCACGTGGCCGCCCACCTACAAGATGGTCAGACTTCCTTGTAAAGACCCTGAAGGAACGATTTGAGGCTCTTCATATTCCTGAATCAACCAGATGCCATTGGGCTACATTGGCACGTGATAGGGTCCAATGGAAATGTTACTGGCGCCCGCTCAAGCAAATCGATGAATAACGGGATTCGAGTGATCAAGTGATCAAGTTGGTTTTCTAAATAAGTCTCATTTTTGTTGTAATCCCAATAACAGAGAGTACTGATGTCTTCAAATTTTTGTTTTCTGCATGTACATCCCTTTTACTGTTATTTATCTCAAGATCTGTAAGGATGTAGGGATAGCCTCAGTTCACTGGTGATGATTTGAATTCAATCCCTAGCCCCTCACATAGTGGCATAACAATGTATTCAAGCCCATTAGAGGACCACAATTTAAGGGTGCAAGTACATGAAGTAAGTGTGTGTACCACCCCCAGGTGAGCACTAAAAATATTTATATATATGACCTCTGATCATCACAGTGAATTGAGGGGAATAAATTAAAATTAATTTAAAATATCTCTGGAGCATATTTAATCAGCTTGGTTTCTTAGTGTTTTGTTTTAAAATTGTTTTTATATCTTGGATTAAAATGCTGTATCATGTCCTTTATATACTCATACAATAAAAGAATTATATCAGATTTTTTCAAATATAGCCACCCAATAGATGACATAATTTTTGTTCCCTAACATTTATTGTAGAGCTGAATTTTCCAATTTTAATAAAGACCAGTTAATTATCCATTGTTTTACAAGCCATATTTTTTGGGTTTGTAACTAAAAAGTTATCAATATAACCAAAGTATTGTAGTTTTTTGTCTATGTTATTTTATGGTGTTGCTTTTCATAGTTATGTCTACCATGCATAATAATTTTCATGAAAGTATAAGGCCTGAGTTCATGTTTTCACATGTGGCTATCCATTTGATCCAGAACCGTTTGTTAAAATTATCCTTTGCTACATTTTTACTACTTATGCCCTTTGTCTAAGATCAGTTATATTTTTAGTCAGACTAAAATTCAGTCTGTATGTGGTTCTAAACAATTTCCATTGTTTCCCTTTAGTTATTTTTTTTTATATTTTTTGTCAGTAACTAATTGGCCTGATTAGTGCTGCTTTCTAGTTAATACTGATATCTGGAGTCTCAATCTTCCAAATTTGCACTTCTTTAGTACTATATTGTCTAGATTGAATCTTTCACCTCTCCATACAAATGTGATATAGTCTGATTATCAATATATACAAAATAGCTTCTTGGGATTTTGGTTCATGTAGCATCTAATCAATAGATCAAATGAGAAAGAAGTGACATCTAAGACCAAGAGATAGTGTAAAGGTCAAGACACTTGCATAGTATTTGTTTGCAACCGCAACCCTACTTTAAATCCTGAACTGCTTATTGGTCCCCTGTGCATTGCCAGGCAAAGGGTTAGTTTGCCCCCTGATCACCACTGGGTGCTGCTCTCCAAAACAAAATGAGTACATGAATTAAAAATATAAGTGGACATCAGGGCTATACTCTTTCTATTTATGAACATGGAGTATGTCTTCATTTATTAAGTTTATTCAATTTTGTTCATAAGAACTTTGGAATTTTCTTCATATTGACTTTGCACATACTTGCTAGCTTTATAACAAAGTTTTTAATCTATTTGGTTGCCAATGTGTTGTATTTTTTATTTCAAATTCCACTTTTTATTGCTGGTAAAATGAAAACAATTGAGTTTTATTCATTAGTCTTATATTTGACAAGCTTGTTCTAAATTTTTATTGTTCAAATTTCATAGTCAGTTTTTCTGAATTTCTACATTAACTATCATGTCATCTGTAGGGAAAGTGATAATTTTATGTCCTACTTAAAATATGTATATCTTTGAATTGAAGAGTTGAAGAAAAAATACAGCTGTGAGGATGATTGCTTTGCATGTAGCCAACCTGGTTTAGATCCCAGCATCCCAGGTAGTTCCCAAAGTACCACCATGATTAGTTCCTGCATGCAGAAACTGGGAATAATACTTGACCATTGCTGGGTCTAATTCCAAAATTTAAGAAAATCATATGAATATTTTTCCTTTTACTTTATCTAATTTCAATAGCAAGTACTTCCATTATGATAATAAAAGTATTGGTGAGTATGGACAAATTTGTTTATATAACACACCTTAGTGTAAAGCATGTAACTTCTTATAATTACATACAATGCTATTATAGGTTTCTAATAATTTTTACCATCTATTTTATGATGCTCTATTTTCATTTGTTCCAGTTTACGAAAGCTGCTTTTATTATTATAAATGGATATTGATCTTTGCCAAAAATGTTCTCATTCTATCAAAATGGTCATGTACTTTTCCTCTTTTCTTTCTTTAATTATTTTGGTTTTGGGGTGACACCAAAGCTGTGTTTTCGGATTCTCTGATAAAATCTACAGAACATTAAAGAAAATTGTATGTGAATTATCTGTAATTTTTTTTATAAGATAGGGGCAGAAGAAATATTTTCTAGCTCTTTCTAGGATGCCACATTACGCTAATACCAGAACTAGATGTTATGAAGAAAGAAGTACAGGCAAGCAGTTTTAATAAATACAGAATAAATAATACTCAAAATTATCAAATAAAATCCAGTAATGTATAAAATATACATATGGTGCACTCTTTATATTTATTCACCATGCTATTTCTCTATAAGCATAAAATATACATGCATAGGAATCTAAACATACTAGAAAAACAAGCCTTAGGGCAATATCTTTGCCTATATCTAATGTTCACATATTTAGCATTCACTCTCTCCCTCTAAATTAATCAAGAAGAAATTGTAAAAGCATTCGCGCACCACTGAGGTACAAGTATTTGCCTCTGAAGATTTATTCATTTCAGAATTTTTTCTTCATCTTTATTCACAGAACTTCTCTGTCTACACTGACCTACGGTAGCTCAGTAGGTCAGTGAATTATAGTTCTGACTGCCAGAAAAAATCTCTGCGTGTAAAGCAATCTAAGCCTCCATTCAAGGCTACAAATTTTGAAGTGATTTAATTAATGTGCAAGATAAATAGTTGACATTCCCTCTTGCTGAAGCAAACCTGAACATTTTGGTTTTTGAAATTCATTCACTATTGATCATTTACAATTATGGAATTCTATACTGACCTGTGTATGGAGACCTGGGCATAGTTCAAATAAAAAATCAACAACCTACTTTTCTCTCCCATTTCCTCTGCTAATGGAAAGTTTTCAAACTGAATTTTTTTATTGGTTATTTGTTACTGCCACTTCCATTGTCTGCTCCCTAGAGGATGGTGCTGTCACTAAATTCACTTTTCTCCAAGCCTTGGTGGAAATTAAATTGACATTCAAGTGAAAACAGCCCAGTTTTGAGCATAGGACAATTCCAGGCACTATTATTCCATATCCAGATTATTTAAGTTATGCCTAAATAATATATAAGTGGTAAAAAAATCATTGATGAAGTAAAGAGGGTGATAAATTGGGAATTTATAAATTAGGGATTGATAAATTGGCAAATGTGGCTTGTGTCCTGAGACTTCCTATGGCTGGCGTCCTTCTTGGGAGTGCTCCTCTGGCACTGAATCATGAGTTTTGCAACCTTACCCCAACTGGAAGTTTCTACCCATCATTCATTCACACAAGACCACACCATAAGCTATGCTGCCACTTCTTCAGGCCCCTAATTCACTGTAATCTCCCTGAGATCTCATGACTAGAGGGTGTCCCAGAGAGTCCCATTTCCAGCCACAGAGCAGTATCAAGGAGCACAGAAGCTCTGGTTCAAGGAAAAGATCTGGAAAGATGATCCTGTAATACCACCTCCCACACCAGACAAGATCTCTAAAGGACACCAGATCCCCAGTCTGAAGCCCCAACCCATCCCCAGAGAAGTCCTGTCTATCAGACAGTTTGCCTATAGATTACCAGCAACTTTTCTAAATCTTCCAATTATCAGGTGAGTAGTTGATGATCTGACATAGAAAAAGCCTGGGCGCCCTGGGATGAAACCAGAGCCAGGGCAGAGCCTGGCAAGCTACCCATGGTGTATTCGATATGCCCAAAACAGCAATAATAATGGACCTCATTCCCAATGAATGAAGATGTTACTGGCACCCACTTGAGCAAATTGATGAACAACGGAAGACAAGTGACAAGTGGAATGTTTACTCCAGTAAAGTGGGCACCCAGCAGAATCAGACCAGAGTCTAAGGGGAATGCCAGTACCACAACTTGAAGGTTCAATTAATAGACCAAAGGGTTTGAGACTACCTTTCACTGCTGGAATACTGAACTGTAAGCTTGTTCGTTTTCTTACTAAAGATGCTAATATCCCTATAGAAGTCCACAGTCCCAAGAACTTCTCCTGGCATCTAGGGGTGCACTCACTACGAGTGCTGTTATGGGAGTCTTGATCACTTGACATCCAGTTATTCGTCAATTTGCTTGAGCGTGCACCAGCAATGTTTCCATTTGTCCCTTTCACGTGTCAGTGTAGCCCAATGGCATCTGCTTGCTCCAGGAATATGAAAACCTTAAAAATACAATGTGCCATTTCGTTATGGGAGTAAACTATGAAAATTTACCTCAGGGATAAGCAGACACAATTGAAGAAGTTGAATAAAAGACCAATAACTCCAAGGAGAGACTCTCAGACCAATAAGTCCAAGGAGAGACTCTCAGTACATGGGGCTCTCCCTGTGCCCAGCTGCTCATGAGGTGCCCGGGAGGCATGGCGGGTTCTAGCCTTGGCCTGCCACCCCAGCAGAACCTCACAACAAGCCAGACCACCCTCCCCTACTCCATGGGGCCCGCCATTTTCCACATCCAGACTTCCCTCTCGTCACAACTCCACCCAGCAGACCAGACTATCACAGCCCGGATCATCGACAGCCAACCTGCAGCAGTTTTTTTTTTTTCAATCCGGCCCAGGTATGCTGAACCAGAGACTCTCAGACATGGGGAAGAGCTACTACTTGCTCTCCCTGTGCCCAGCTGCTCGTGAGGCGCCCGGGAACATGGCGGGTTCTAGCCCTGGCCTGCCACCCCAGCAAAACCTCACAACAAGCCAGACCACCCTCCCCTACTCCATGGGGCCCGCTATTTTCCAAATCCGGACTTCCCTCTCGTCACAACTCCACCCAACAGACCAGACTATCACAGCCCTGTTTGCGTGGCCACTAGTGTCCGCGGTTCATCAATAAATGTTTTATTTAGGGATGACTACAACAGTATGCCACCCGCACGGCAAGCCTGGCAAGCTGCTTGTGTAGTAATGATATGCCAATTACCAGTAACATTTATATTTGGTCATTCCTGTGACCTAATATAATTGTTTGAGGCTCTTTATGCTCCTGGAGCAAGCAGATGCCTTTGGGTTCTACTAGCATAAGACAGGGCATATGGAGATATTACTGGTGCCCACTCTAGCAAATAGATGATGAACGGGAAGATAGTGATAGTGAAGTCCAAGGACTGAAGATATTTCAGTTCACAGGCTCTACTAGCACAAACCAGCTATATAATCTCTTAGATAATGACCATGATGTGAATATTTAATAAATTCAGAGAACCTGGTACAGATACAAAGAAGTATGAGAACAGAAATACAAGAACTAAAATCAGAAGTGACAACTGAGAAGTACAGTTGGTGAAAAGTCCAGGATATAGACTATTGCAAGCAGCAAAATCAAAGATGGAACTCACATGCAATGGAAATTCCATAGCAGATTTATCAAAGGAGAATTTATGGGTCAGAACAGAATGGGAGGATATAGTTGAAAAGCTGAATTAAATTCACGTCTCTTTAAGAATACTTTAACCAGTTAGATTATCATTCAGATTGAAGGAATCAAGCAAATTTTCATGGACAAACAATAGTTAGGAACTTTAGCCTTAAAACTGGTTTTTCAAAAAGCATTAAATAAACTTCTTTAGACAAGAGGACAAATCTCACAATAATGTATTAGTCCTAAAAAATAACGACAATAAACCCTTTCATTCACACAGATGCTAAGATCTTCAACAAAATACTAAAAAACGGAATCCAAGACTTATCAAAAAGATTATACATCATGACCAAGTGGGATACATCCAGGGAATGCAAGGATGGTTCAACATTTGCAAGTCAATCAACGTAACATATCATATCAATAAGAGAAAAATAAAAAACATATGATAATATCAATAGATGTAGATAAAGCATTTGACAATATCCAAAACCCTTTCATGATTAAAACCCTCCAAAAATGGGAATTGAAGGAACATTCCTCAATATAGTCAAAAGCATCTACCAAAAGCCCACAGTATCATTCTCCATGGGTGAAAATTGAAAGCCTTCCCCTTAAGATCAGGGACAAGACAAGGTTGCCCACTCTCACCTCTTTTATTCAAAATAGTACTGGAAGTACTCGCCATAGCAATCAGAGAAGAAAAAGGACATCAAGGGCATTCAGAGAGTCAAGGAAGAAGTCAAGCTATCATTAATTGCAGATGACATCATATTATACCTAGAGAACCCTAAACTCTCTACCAAAAAACTCATAGAAACAATAGATACTTATAGTAGAGTGGCAGGTGTTGGATGACAGGCTTAGCTAGCCTAGGAACTTTGCTTACAGCTTAATCTATTTACATCCTCTTATGCCAAGGTTCTTTCATAGTGGAATACCTGCCTATTGCTAACAGATCTAAGACTCTACTATGGACTCTGCTTGACTCAAGTCAATGTGCTGACATCATAAAATACATTTTAATGATCTTACAAAGAATGCTGGATGATCTTAGGACCTGCCTAGTTAGTTTCCCTTCATAAGGCTTATTCCCTTATTGCAGGTACCTTTATTTCAATGTCTGATTGCAGTGTGTGTATGCATGTATAAATATAATAAAATGAAATATATCACTATATATGTAATCCATACATAGTAATATATGCATATTTGTAAAAACACACACCTATATGTTGAAGTTGTGTGTTTTTTTAAATATGTCTAGAGAAGTTCCCAACATTTTCTTTTGCAATTGTTCTTTACTTTTTCACATTTTTACATAAATTCTAAAATAGCTTTAAGATAAAATGGTCAAATGTTATGGTTAGCAAAAAAATGTAAAGTTGGACAGGGATGGAATTCAACTCTATAATAAATGTTTCTGTATTTGTGTGTCCATCTTCTGGGTAAGAACATCTATAAAGAAATACTTGTGATTTTCAATGGTCTGTTTTATCTTGAAGTGCTAAGACTCTGTCAGTATAAGTAGTTCAGACATACTATTAGTATAATTTCTAAATTTTCTGTAGAAAACTATCAGACAGTTCAGGCCCCTCTTCCTTGAATAGTCAGTGCTCCTTCCTGAGTGTTAAATCCATAACATCTTAGGAAAACGAACAGCTGGCTGTTTCTTCTGAATATATTTTTGAATAATAAATACCAATTGTGCCCAGAGGATGGCTCAGTGGTTCAGAGTGCCTATACTGTACGTTGGGAGGCCATGAGTTGGTTCTCTAATGATACTCATGTGTCATGAAAAAAGTTCTAGCTTCTCTCTTCAGTGCTATAGCAGAGCATGCCTCGTATCTCCAGCACACACTAATATATCTCCAAGCACTGCAATGAAATATGTGCATCCCAGCATCCCGGCCCTCCACCCCTTGCTAGCATGTGTGTGGGAAACATAGTCACTTCAAGCACACAACCAAAGTGTGTGTGAACACAGTGCCAGGTGTGAGCATTCCTCACTCATCACAACAATAGCAACAAGGAAGATAGGGGAAAGAGCTTTTAATGGAAAGGAAAGAAATGGCAATATTCTCCATGTGTCTTTTCAAGAAAGTAAATCCAGCTGTCCTGACTGACTAGAGTGTCTTCGATTATGTTTATTCAGTATTAGTCAACACATATGAGGAATTTTCCATCCAGCAGGTTTCAGGCAGGAGCCAAGAGCTCATCGGTAGAGTGGAAGGAAAGCCAGCTAAAGAAACGAGACAGTGGGTGTATTCATTAAGCCAGATGGCCAAACCGGAAGGTTGAGCCACCCGAGCGCTCTTTGTTATTTTATTGCCCAGTAAGCAATGGGGAATTTTGCAGTAATATTTAACAGCATGTTTTTTCTTTCTCCCTCATTTAAAGCCACCAGGCCTAAAATGTGTCAAATGAAATTTCAACTGAGAGAGCAGTATGTGTTCCAGGAAATGTCACTAAGGGTTTTGAGGCAGCTGTTTCAGGCATGGCAGCTTTATAAGAACAAGGTTATGGAATTCATGAGACATCCCCACCTGGTCAGATGGACTGAGCCTATGTGAAAACTCTAGTATTTCACTTTCTATTTGCTTCAGTTCCAAAGATACTGTGGTTGTGTCCAGTTACCACCCACACCCCCCCACCCCGAAAGTTGTCCTTGATCTAAAGTGATGTGTGACATTTAAAACTTTTGTCTCACCTGGGACTACAAGAGAGCTCAAACCTCAATGCAATCCTTTGAGCTGTTCCTACACTTTTGTGCAGCCCAGAATTTTAACCTTGGACTTTAGCACTAGAGCCTAGAGCTCCCCCAAAGCTATCCTTCCTAGCAGAGTGTTTTCTTATGCTCTTTTCATGATGTTCTCAAATGGATTGTTCCCAAGAGGATGATGTGAATTGACTTCAGAATGGCTGTGAAATGTCCAGGCAGCTCCTTGGATCTGGATATCATTACTGTTTCCTGCTGTTCCCTGCGCTGTGTTGTTTTGATGTCTTTCTTCTAATGCCTCTCCTTCTCTCTGGGACAACATGGGTCCCCAGTGGCTCAATAGTTCACATCTTTGATGCAAATCCTTAGTCACCTTCCCTTGCTTCTGGTACTCATTTCCAGGGAACTTCGCCTGTAACTTAAAGACCAACTTGTTTACTGTTTTTCACACTCTTAATTTATTGATCGGAAATTTAAGTGTCTTTCTGAAGAGCAAGAGGCAAATACTCAAATGAGTGAAATGAGAGAATTTTTTTGAAGTCTCAGCCAATCGTTTGTGTTTTCTCTCTCTCTCTCTCTCTCTCTCTCTCTTTCTCCTTTCTTTTTATTTTTGGGCCACACCAAGCAGTGCTCATGGCCTACTACTGATCTGTACTCAGGGTTCACTCCTGGTGCTGGTTGACCACATGGCTTGTTGGGGCTTGAACCCAGGTCAGCACATGAAAGGTAAGTGCCCTACTCACTGTACTATCTCTATGACCCTTCAGCAAATCCTTCTGCCTGAAAACTGTAGCCATATTCAAAACTCCTATTCTGAGGATCTCTTTCTCCTATTAGTTCTTCCTCATCTACAAACTTCTGCATTGAAGGAAAAATAATAAAGGCAATTTCTGATGATATGCTATGTTAAAATGAAAATACTGATCTCTCATGCCAATGCGTCTTCACTGACTACATTAGTTTCTCGTAAAGGATCAGTAAGGCTTCAAGTGCCAAAGAAAGGTATATGTTAGGGCACTAAGATGAATGAGATATAGCCCTGGTCAACAAGGGGGACACAGAATTTAGTAGTACAAATCCTGAGTCCTAATCACTTCACTTGATCACTTGGCATCCCGTTATTCATCAATTTGCTCGAGCAGGCACCAGTAACATTTCCATTTGACCCTATCACATGCCAGTGTAGCCCAATGGCATCTGCTTGCTTCAGGAATACAAAGAGCCTCAAACTGTTCATTCAGGGTCTTGTCGAAGAATCTGACCATCTTGTAGGTGGGCGGCCACATGATCTTTTGACATCCCGTGGGATCCAGTCGGTAACGGCTCTAGTCCAGCGATCGTCTCCAAATCGCATTACGTATTCAGCCCATCTGATTTTCGATGCCTTGACAAACGAGACAGTGCCCCTGACTTCGAACAGCGATGGAGGTCGGAACTCCGGATTCCTTCTCTCACTTGAGTGAGGTGTGATATTCCAAGCATAGCTCTTAAGATTCCTCTTTGGGAGACCTGAATAGCATTCTCATCCTGCTTTTGTAGGGCCCAGGTTCTCTGAGGCGTATGTTAATGCAGGGAGAATGGTGGAGTGGAAGAGATGTGCCCTGAGTCCTAATACTTTAAAAAAATGTCTTTTGGATTCTTCAAGAGCTGGGAATAACCGGACAGGAATTCCTTCTACTGGACCACATTATTTTATATTGATACATACTTCATGCCTCTTCAGTTCTCTCCATAGCCCAGGGTCTTAACTTGATTTGCCACAGTTTTCCTATTAGTTTCAAGTTTTCTTTTGCTCTAGATCAGTCATAAATAGTCAAATTGCACCTGTGTTTGCTATTGAATACTCTTGAGATAACTATTCTACGTAATAGCAAGAAATGGCCTGTGCTTTTTAAGGAAAAATAGAGAATGTGGGGCTGGGAGATAGTACAGTGGGTAGGGCCCTTGCCTTGCACATAGCAGACCCAGATTCAGTCCCCAGCATCTGATATGGCTTTTCAGCTCTGCCAGTACTGATGACTGAGCATGGAGATAGATAGACGTAATATCTGAGCACCACAGTTGTGGTCCAAATACAAATAAAAAATAGTGATGAACTAAGAATACAGTTATACAGGTTAGGGTACATACGAGGTATCTTAACTTTGGAATACCCTCTTGAATCATATAAAAATTAAGATTATCTTATTACTCATATGCATTGTTGACTAAAGTTTTTTATTAGTGTGGCAGTATTTGATTCTGTGCATAATTCTAACACTGGGAATTTTATCCTATGCCATTAGAACATACTAGCATAAGGATGTGCTTTCCATTATCTTATCTTATAGAAGTGTTTTTGAGATTTTCATAATGTTTAATGATTATTTATATTTTAATGATTTTAAAGTTTCTATTTTTTAAAAGATTTGTAATCATGAAGACTTTATTCAATAAATCTGCGTTGAATTCCTATTTCTGCAGACATTCTCCATAAACACTAAGCATTAGCTATCTCAGGATCTCAGTGGCTCTAAGACCAAATGCACATTGGTAGCAATGAAAGAGCACTTTTTTTAGCACACTCCCATTGAAACTCAGTGGCACGCAGTGCTGGGGGATCAAACTCGGGACATTGAACATGCAAGTATTGATTATATGAGTAGTCTCTGGAGAGCACTTTCAAGACACTGCTGCTTGTATCCACTTCTAGAGATTCCAATGCGGATTTGATTTGGACTGTATTCCAAATTTTAAAATTGTTTAGATTTCTCCAGGTCTATGGTTTTCTATTTTTTTATACCTACAAAATGGTGAAAATAGAAGAACTATTTCATGGACCAATAAGGCAGCAATAGAAAATATTGTTCATGATAGAATTGTGTATTGGTTTTTAATGTGGTGTTATAAAATAAAAATGTTATCCAGGCATAGCATGTATTAAGTCACAATCGATTTTTTTTTTGCTGAATGCTGAAAAAATAACATTCCTCTTTTATAAACCACATTCTAGGCAATCCAATTGTCTGGCTAAGGATGATACCCACTGTGTCCTCCAAGCAATCTTGTTATTCAAACTAAAATGAAGGGCATGGGGGAGACAGCATTTTAACCTAAGAGACTTTGTAAGGCAAGAATTGATTGCCCCCTTTCAAACTGGTACTTAACAAAATGTCACTTAAATAGACAAATATATGTTTACATAAAATATATGATATATATTTAAATATGTGCATATATGTTTATACCCATAGAAACTACTTAGTTAAATGATAGTTCTTCTATTCTTAATTTTATATGTCTACATTAAAGAAAATGTGAAAAGATTGAACTCTCTGCCTTATTTGAAGGCTCAGGTGTGTCTTCAGATAGAAGAAACTGAGATCTGTGAATTGGCCTCGAATACAACTGAGGATTCATGTAAGCAAAGTTATTAAGATGAGGCAGGTATGCAAGGCAAAGGAAAAGAAAAAATAATGCTTTTTAAAGTGGCAATGAGAATTTCTTTTTTAGAAAGGACACAGAGACTGTTGGAGGACAGGTTTAGCTATTCTGGTAGTTTTGTTGTTTTGCCCACTCCCAGCTTAATTTTCTTTAAGCCATGGTTCATTCTAATGAGACCTCTCTTCTATGTAAATACTTCTAGAGGGTGTGGCAGTTACAGAAGTCATCGTGATTGAATAACTTCTGACTTACACATCTACTAAGACTTCCATGTTTTCTAGATTGGGCAGAGCTCCTCTTTATACCCACTGCACCCAGCGTGGGACAGTTAGAATTTACCAGGAGACTACCATCCTGGCTACGCTGAGACTATAGGAAGACTATAGGAAGGATCATACTAGTTTTCTCTAAGCAGGCGAGTGTGACCCTTTCAGTACACGAGAACAAGATACTCAGAATCACCCTGGTGCAGATAATAATAAGGACCTTGTGGGTACCATCTAGATTACATGAAGCTCATGAAGTTAAGATGTATTACTTTATACCAGCACCCTCTCTCTCTCTCCCCAGTGTTTTACATAAGAGATAATCTTGGTAGAAAGGATTAGTTAGACCTTGGCATAACCTTTGTTTATACCTGCAATAGGGTGTGGCACTACACTCTGTTTAGAGTTCTTTGTTGACATGCCCTCCCGGTTGGATTACTTTGGTGTATATAAGGGGCTGACTTGAGGCCCCTTCACTTTTCACCTTTTGGGCCTTTTAGCTTTCGGCTTTTTGGCTCCTGTGGCTTTTGGCTCCCTCAGCCTTGTGGCTTTTGGCTTTTGGCTTTTTGCTCTTTGGCCTTTTGCTCCTTCTTCTGGGTAGGACTCAGCTCGGGTGAGATCCTTTCTCTTTGGTGGGAGACTTAGGCTCTCTTGTATGGTCTAAGTTTGGACCAGAGCTAGAGCTTGTTCATTATATTGGATTGCTGTGGAAGAGCTTTTGTACTATTAAAAGGCTTTTTGGAACTGCACCGGACTCATGAGTTTTCATCTGTTCTCCCGGCGTCCTCGGAGGTAGAAGAGAACCTCTGTCCTGACACTGTCGGGGACCCCTGTGGCGTTCCCAGACAGAGACAAATACATTAAAGCTATGGTTCTCACAGGTAGAAATGGCCAGCATGTTAAGAAATCTTATTTGGTTGATTTTGGTATTGAAAACCAGACTAGCATCTCTAAATAAATGTTTAGCATGAGCCAATGCTAGGAAATTTAGAGTGCATTATTCTTTCAACTACAAATTTATAGATAATGCCATTTTTTGGCTATGGGATACTTGAGATTCTACTTGCCGCCCCTTTATTTTCATTTTTTAGGAGTAGCTGAGAGAAGATGGCACAAAAAGTAAACATTGGTCATCATAAATATCTAAATAAAGCTGAGAGCAGATGTTTCAAATTGTACTTTATAAATGTATAAAGAAGAAAACAATAGGAAATGGGTGCCATGTAATATCTGTGTATTAGTTTTCTTTGTAAGGGACAGAGACAAGAAAACAATAAAGATGAAAATAGTCATTGTTCATAATGAACCTGGTCTACCAATTCGGTTGGCTTCATAATCCAAAAAAATGAATAAGGAAGACAGAGCTTGGGTTTTCAAGAGATGGAGAAAGAGGAGTAGAAAATGTAGTATTATGAAGCAATTTACATTTTCAAAGTCATTACATAATTTTCATTGACAATGAAAATTATCATAAATTGGTTAATGAGATGAGCTCAAGTAGAATCATTCTTGTTTGAAGAAAAATATAGATCATATGAATGTCATAATTTTTTCAAGGAAGGTCAAAGCGTAGCAGCATCCCCCCACATCTCCCGTGTCTCACTGCTGTTCTCTATCTACCATTCAAAATAGATACTTATAGTTTATGTTTATCTTCCATTAGTAAAACTAATGGAAGCCACACAAGCCACACAAGCCCCTCGAGGTGTTGAGGTGTGGCTACTGTGCACAGCTGCATCAGCAGGTGGCAGACACGAGACAGGGTTGTCTGCACCCAGGGTTCGGCCTGTGGGCCCTGGATGGTCGATGGTCTGACATAGAAAAAGAATGAGCCGCCTGGGATAAACCCAGAGCCATAGCAGATCCTGGCAAGCTACCCATGGTGT
Organism: Cryptotis parvus; assembly: GCA_021461705.1. NCBI lineage: Eukaryota > Metazoa > Chordata > Mammalia > Eulipotyphla > Soricidae > Cryptotis > Cryptotis parvus. The sequence goes on along the minus strand of JAJIBD010026050.1, from coordinate 18,961 downwards.
ATTTGATATGACAAAAACAGTAACAATAATTGACCTCATTCACAACAAATGGAGACGTTACAGGCACCTGCTCGAGCAAATTGATGAACAGCAGGAAGACAAGTGGTAAGTAGAAATAATAGATATCAAGAAAGGTCACTATCAATGAGTAAAAATAATTATGAATTATTTTCAATTAACAAGGAGATGATTTTTTAAATTTTAATTATAAGTTCAATTATTACATTTTAGAAAATATAGGAGACAAATTTAAATCAAAATAGTTCTATAATACACTTTCACTCTATACTTTATTTACCCTTCACTCTGTTTTTAATTTAAGATTGTTATTTTATAATTTGCAATGCTACATTGTTTTATTTTCAAGCTAGCCCAAACATTTCTTCTTGCTTCTTTTTAGAGAAAATATCACTGGTATCACTTGTCCTCCCGTTAATCATCGATTTGCTCTAGCTGGCACCAGTAACATCTCCATATGTACTGTCACATGCTAGTGTAGCCCAAGGGCATCTGCTTGCTCCAGGAACATCAAGAGCCTCAAACCATTCCTTCAGGTCTTGGGAATGAGGTCTATAATTGTTACTGGTTTTTAGCATATCAAATACAACACGGGTAGCTTGCCAGGCTTTGCCGTGCGGGTGGGGTACTCTTTTTAGCAGCCTCTCATCACATGCATTTATTGATGAAAGGGAAAGATCAGCTCTTCTGCTGGTTGGGATGAGCTGTGGAGTCCGAAATTTGAAAGTGGCAGCCCTCATGGTGTGGGGGTTCCTCTGGCTTCTTGTGAGGCTCTGCTGGGATGGTGGGCCAGGGCAAGAACCTGCCTTCCCTCCCAGTCGCCTTGTGATGAGCTGGGCATAGGGAAAGCTGGTAGCAGCTCTACCCCGTGTATGTGAATCAAATTTTATATGAATAGATTTTTAAAAATATAGCTCTTCCACACACACCAGCAAACACAAAACACTTCACTTATAAGCATTAGAGAAACTCCTTACTCTTAAAATTGTATTTTTAAACGGGAGATAAATATTGGTTTTGCATTTCCGGGTAAGTAGCATTGCAGTGTGATCAAGTAATCCTAGGTAATAACTCATTTATGTAATTTAAGCTGATAAATGTTGAATGAATGAGGAAATTGCAAAATTTATCATGACTGCAATTTCTAATAATTTATTTGCATATAGGTTATCAATAAGTAAAAACCCTTTTAAAAGTTTTTTAATTAAATCACCATGAGATAGACCATTTCCTGAATTTATAAAGGACTGATTCTCCACAAATGAAAAGGAGTAATAAAAAAAATAATAATATTAATAACACTAGCCTTTGAACAAATTTATCTACTCAAGATACCATCGCCGTCATCAAGGTAATGAACATACTCATCACCTCCAAAGGGTTTTCTTGTGTATCTTTGCTTGTTGGGCCTGTGTGTTAACAATAGTGACTATGAGAACTGTTGTCTTAACCAATTCTAAGTACACAAGACCATATTATCAATTGTAGATATGACATTTTGCATACATATCAGTTATTTATCTTGTCATTATCTAACTTTTTCTTTAAACAATTCCTCATTTTCTCCTCCCTTCCTTCAGTGATAATCATCTCTTCATTTCCTGCTTTTACTAATTGATTGTGCAGTATTTGTAATCTTTTAATTGAAATATATGACTATGAAAAATATCTTCAGATTTCATCCATGTATCTGCAAATAGTAGGAATTCTTTAATGATTGATCAATGTTCCTAAGATATTTTTGATGCTGGTGGGTTCCCTGAGTGACTTATGTGAGATGGAGAGGAGATAGCCACTTTCTCCCACTGGGAAGGCTAGGACTGATGAAGTCTGTGATGAGCCCCTGTGCAGCATGAATCTTAAGTCCCACCAGCCCCACTAGGTAGCTGTGGAGGCCACACTTGACATCCACTTGCTCTGTCTGGCATGGGAGTTAATCTCCACCACCCAATTTCTCAGGGACCAATGGACTCAGGCAGGAGGGATTAATTGTTCTTTGTTAAAAATAAAAAGCTAGTTCTAGGCCTTACCTTCTCACATAAAAGAATTACAGGTTTACATAAAAGAATTTCAGGAGAAGGTGAGCAGTGAAGTAAAAATGGGTTTTATTTGGAAGCTTTTAAAGAAGGGTAAGGAGGGGGAGAAAGGGAGAGAGAGTAGCACACTAAGAGAGAACACAGACTTCTCCAAAGGCTGGGAGAGCCTCTGCATACATCCCAGCTTTAGATAGGCAAGTACACATCTCAAGATGGGAGATGCGGCAACATGTATGCTCAGACACATGTGCGCTTGGCTATGCATAAGCAGCACATGAGTTTGGAGAACATATGAAAACTCTTCCTTTGTTCAAGCTGGCTTTAATAGGGTTTTCCCAAGTTGCTCCATGTGAGGCTTTCTACCTTGGAAAGAGCCCTTTGCTAGGATGGTTGTCAAAGGGTAGAGTTGGAATCGGTAGATGGTTTTTCTTGAAATTCATTTCTTGGCTTTTGTTCTTACTGGAGCTGGAGGGGTTTCAACCTTCTGTGGGTCTAGTGATGGCTTCAGGAAACCTCATCAGGTCTTAATTCCTGTGCTGACAAGGTGGGTTTCTGACAGTCTAAAGGCTATTGGTTTTATTACTCTCCAGGAATTCCATTGACATAGGGGTTCTTCCCTGCCTGCCTCATATGACCTGTTTAAATATTTTAATACTATAAATAATGCTTAGATGAACCTTGTAATGCAAATATCTATTTCTTATTTCCATTATTTTATAGATGTATACAGAAGATATTCACATGCAAAACAATGACACAGCCCCTATCTTAAAGTACACACAAAAATCAACTCAAGTGGATCAAAGACTTAAGAACCCAGGCTTCAGAATTATTAAAATAAAACATAGCAGAAAGCCTCATGACATTTGTTTTGGCAATGATTTCATGGATATGACACCAAAAGCACAGACAACAAAAGCAAAAGCATATGACAGGGACAATATCCTACTAAAAATCTTCTGCAGAGCAATGGAAACAATAGAATAAAAGGCAACTTATAGAATAAGAAAATATTTGCAAACTATTTCAGTAAGGGGTTTAATTGAATAAAGTGTTTTTCTTCAGAGGCTGTGACAACCCTTCATTGGAGGAATCATCTTGTAACTTATTCTTGGTTTCCAATAGACTAAGAAAGAGCCTTATGCATATCGTTGCACTGACAAAGATCCAGGATCCCTGGCAGGACTTTCTAGTCAGCAGACACTGTGGTGGATCTCTCTCTCCTCAATTTCTAGTCCTCTTTCTCCTTATCACAATGAAAAATACCCAAGATGATGTTTCTCTGCCTTTTGGGCAGCTGTGTGTGTTATATGTTCCTTGTATGTTCCTTCATTAAGTGTGATTACCTTTCCTTATCATAAATAAGAAAAGCTCTTAAATATGTATTATCTGAAATATCACCTTACTTCTAAGAAGCATAGAACCAGAGAGTAAAAAGCTTACTTTCTCAAAAGTAAGCCCTACAATATTTACTTATTAGATATATTTCTTAAATCTGTTGTCTTTTGTTCCTATGCTTTTGAGGAGACAGGAACTTATTTCCAATATATGTGTAAGTAACTTCTGTTCTACAACTTAATAGCCAAAAAATTAAATCACATTATTTTAAAATAGGTAAAGGTTAAATTGGTAAGACAGGGTATGCATCATCAGTAACTATCAGGAAATACAAATCAAAATGACATTGAGAAATCACTTTAGACTTGCTCGCACGGCTTTTGGAGAGGACTAGGAATGTCTTTTTTCCTTTCTCTTCTTTTTTTAATTCTTTTGATTTTATTTTATTTTTAGTATTTATTGAGATACCATGATTTACAAAGTTGTTCATGATAGAATTGTTTCAGGCATACATCATTCCCTGGTGGCCCTGCCCGGGAGCTGCCCGCTGGCCAGCATACAGGGCCTCACGGACGGCTGGGGAGGCTGGCGCCGGCTCGCGCCGGGCCTAGCTGACCATGGAACCCCGAGGAGGGCAGATGGGTTTTGGGAGTGGGCCCGTCGCCTCTGGGGGTCCCGGAAGCAGCCAGATGAGACTCGCCCATCACACTAGCCACCATTTTTGCTGTCCGGATGCTGGGAAACTGCCTCACGACCAGATCAACAGAGCAAAACCAGTTCGAGCCCAGCCACCATACATCATTCCTATACCATCATCACCACCAATATCCCAAGGTACCCTCCCACATCTTGGTAGTCATATAAAAAATTTATTTCAATTGCTTGACCAAGTAAAATTTAAAGGAATGATAAATAGAATTATCAGAAAATAAATCTATAAAAGTCAATTTGTGATAATAAATTGTGATGTGCTTTAACCTTTCTTAGAGGACAGCCTTATGCATTACTGAGTGCCATACTCAATGCCACATGATGCGAAGGGACATAATTCTGTCCTTTAAGGAGATCTTTAAGTACATCTTGCAAAAGGGTTTCAAGACTAAGAGTTCCCTAAGCTGTTGCCTATCCATGAAGTTCTGTATTGTTCTTTCAGTTCTGAATGATAATCTGTCTGGGAGAGTCTTCTTGGTGAGGTGTTCATTAAAGTGAATTTCTGTCCTGTGTCATTCCATGTTAGTCTAACTTGCATAGTCTCATTTTATAGATCAGCTGTACATCTAATGGACTTTCTTTTGTATATATGTTCTTTTGAAACATATATATTTCAATATGTTTTTTGGGTTTTTTTTTTTGCCTTTTGGGTCACATCCATCAATGCTCAGGGGTTACTCCTGGCTCTTCACTCAGGAATTACTCCTGGCTGTGCTCGGGGCACCAAAGGGATGCTGGGGATTGAAACCAGGTCTGCTGCATGCAAGGCAAATGCCCTATCCACTCTGCTATCACTTGAGCCCCTAAGCTCCATTTTTGATCTTGCTCAATTCAATATTCTTTCTCTATCTTTGTATTTTGTCATTTTGAGTATAATGTGTCCTGGAATTTTCCTAATTGGATCTTTTTGAGAACCTTTGGGCCTCTTGTATTTCAGTGCCTGGGAAATTCTTCTTCTATACTATTCGGGTCTCCCAAAGAGGAATTGAAAGAGCTATGCTTGGAATATCATGCCTCTCACTCAAGTGAGAGAAGGAATTTGGATTTCTGACCTCTATTGCTGTTCCAGAGTCAGGGACGCTGTCTCATTTGCCAAGGCATTGAAAATCAGATGGGCTGGATATGTAATGCAATTTTGAGATGACCACTGGCCTAGAGCTGTTACCAACTGGATCTCATGGGATGTCAAAAGATCACGTGGCCGCCCACCTACAAGATAGTCAGACTTCTTTGTCAAGACCCTGAACAGTTTGAGGCTCTTTGTATTCCTGAAGCAACCAGATGCCATTGGGCTACACTGGCACATGATAGGGTCCAATGGAAATGTTACTGGTGCCCACTTGAGCAAATCGACGAATAACGGGATGTCAAGTGTCAAGTGTATTATGGCTTAACTATTGTTACTTCATCACATTTTTTTTCCTGTTCTTCAGGAACTCCAGTGATTCTTATGTACTTTCTCTTGAACTCATCCAGTAGTTCTCTGACATGCTATTCATTTATTTTCTAGCTATTTTTTGTCTTCTGCTGTTTCCTAATGGTTTCCCCTTGTCATTTTAGAGTTTCTTGATATTTTATAAGCATCTGTTATTCAGCTATTCAGAGTTTATAATGACTTTTTCTATATCACCTACCATGTTCTTCATTTCTGTCATTTCTGACTGTAGTAGTTTCTTCATTTTGATTCTGATGCTTTCTTGTGCTTTGACTACCTGTGCTATAGTTTCTTTGATATCATGTATATCTACATCACAGTGTCCCTAAAAACTCTGTATGAGGATTTACTGGTGCTGTTTATGTCTTTGGTAATATTGCTTTGGCTCATCAAGCTTGGAGGGCAACAATGTGTTTTCTCTATTTTTTTAGTGTCCCTTTGTGTTGGGGTGAATCTTTGTAGTTCCCCCTCCACCATTCCCCTAGAAAATACTGAGGGATTAAGTTGGAGATTGTACTCTGTCTTCTCTGCCCATCTCACAGGATGACAGGAAGAATAACTATGAGCAGCGTGTAATTTCCTGAGAAGATCTATCCCACAGATCTGTGGCCTCTCACTTCAGGATCTGTGATGTGGGCCCTTAAGATGGAGCAAGTCAGATGTGAGGCTGCTGAGACCCACCCAGAAAGGAGAGATACTACCTCCCATCCTGGCATAGGCCCAGGGTGGCGAAGCAGCAAGCAAAAGTCAACCTTTTTCCTCTACCCTTCTAAGTTCTCCACTGGGATTCCTATACCCAAAAAACACACAAACAAGAAAAAAGCAGAAGTTTTCTATGAACTAGGAATCTTCTTAAAGGAAATAATGTGCTGAAGCAGTTAAACTAGTTTTTTCTGCTAAGCTTTATGAAGCCTTATGAAGGGCTTACTCAATAAGAACATTGACCAAGGTGAGATAGAGTAAACCAGGCAAAACTAAGCAAGGACTGTTTATTCTGGGTTCTCCCTGTGGCCCTTTGTCTTTGGAGGCTGGAGATCTAGATTTGCTGACAGGGAAAAACCTTGTGAACTGCTTCAGCAAAGATCAGAAAATCCTTCCTGCAGATACTATTTTACAAATTCTTCCAGGTGTCCAAGGCATCCTGGTTTGGGGTAGTAGGTCATGAGCCCATTGCGTGATATTTTTTAAGCAGGGTGATGCTGTCAAACAAAGGACACTCATTATGTTTTTTGGTGGAAACATAAACTGGTGGACTGCTATGGAAAAGAGTACCAGGTTTTTTAAATAAACTACTGCAGATAAACTATAGGCTCCAGTAATCCCATGTCTGGGTGTTTAGATCTATTTTTTAATTTTTAATTTTTTTTTATTTTTTCACTTGATTATTTCATCAGTTGACATCCGTTATTTGTCAATTTGCTCAACGGGAGCCAATAACATTTCCATTTGACCCTATCACGTGCCAGTGTAGCCCAATGGCATAAGCTTGTTTCAGGAATACGAAGAGCCTCAAACCATTCGTTCAGGGTCTTTACGAAGAAGTCTGACCATCTTGTAGGTGGGCGTCCACATGATCTTTTGACGTCCCTTGGGATCCAGTCGGTAATGGCTCTAGTCCAACGGTCATCTCCAAATTTCATTACATGTCCAGCCCATCTGGTTTTTTAATGCCTTGGCAAACAAGACAGCATCCCTGACTCTGGAACAGCGATGGAGGTCGGAACTCTGGATTCCTTCTCTCACTTGAGTGATTCTATCTGGAATTAGATATTTTTAAAAAGGAAAATACTCTGATAACATTGGAATACCTATTTTTTTCTTTTTTGGGTCACAACCGGCAATGCTCAGGGGTTACCCCTGGCTCTGCACTCAGGAATTACTCCTGGCGGTGCTGGGGGGACCATATGGGATGCTGAGGATCGAACCTGGGCCAGCACAGGCCGGCTGCGTGCAAGGCAAATGTCCTACCCGCTGGGCTATCACTCCAGCCCTGGAATACCTAAATTTTTAATGTGATTTACCTTGTCCTCCTCTGTGTTACTATAATCTCTTCTGGCTTCTTCCTCTCTACCTGTCTTATTACCTGTCTACAAAGATCCATTCTTCACAAGTCTACCCATTGCAATACATTTGATGAAATTAGGGAATAATTAAATATGTAGTATAACCCCCTAATTTGGAAGAGCTTAATACTTTGTTGGTAAATCTGCTGAATAAAAGGCCCAATAAATAGCTACTGTCCAGAGAAGAAGAAACGAAAGAGGGCGGAGCATCCCAGCGGGTAGGGCGTTGCCTGCGGCCGGCCCATCGGCCGGGCGCGGTCCATATGGTCCCGAGCCAAGGGTATCGAGTGAGAGCAGGAGTAACCCTGAGCATTGCGAGTGTGACCCAAAAAGGCAAAAAAATTAAAAAAAAGAAGAAGAAACCAAAGATCCTGCCACCTCTCTTTCATCTCTGACCAGGGCAATTTCTGCCCTTGTCCGACCCTCCTTCCAACCTGCAAATAATATTGTTGAAAATAATGAGGTAGATCTCAAATTTCAGCAAATGTATGTGTATACACATAGCTATACACATAAATATATATAAGCATATATATTATAATAGAATATATATTACACTATAAGCATGTATCTATAAGCATATATAGATGTGTATATATATGCCTACATAAGTATATATATTACACTAAGGAGTTTTGCAGAATCCTTACATATATTTTGAACATACCCATCCACACTCACTTTTAATAAAAAAGTATATATAAATATAATATAATATAAATATAAGTATATAGACTTTTTATTATAAGTGAGTATATATGTAAAAGTATATATATATAAATTACTAGATCACTAGATCACTAGATATAAATATAAGTGTGTATATATATATATACAAATATAAATATACTTTTTATTAAGAGTGAGTGTGGGTGGCTATGCCCAACATATATGTAAGGATTCTGCAAAACTCCTTAGGTAATGGGCACTATATACTACAAGTCATTACATTGAGTTGCATTGCTTTCTTTAGTGAAGTGTAACCCTTCAGAAGTGCAGATTACACCAAATTCAATTGCAAATTGAAAGTGTCTATTAGACCACAGGAGAAAAAAAGGTTGCTGGCTTGCAGGAGTTTTCCTGACTATCATCATTATTGAAAGCAAGGGCAGTAAGTGGAGCTATTATGATGATTTAGCAACCTAGATCAACCTCAGTAAGAAAATTGCTGCACTTTTATCAGGGTAGGGTTCAGTATGCTAGAAAATGCAGCTGGCAAAGGAACTCTGGAAGGTAAAAGTAATGCCTGTCATTTGTGGTGATAAGTTGGGGAGGAGAGTTGCTTCACTAAGGGTCAGAATGGGGAGGCTGAGAGAGAGTCCATGATCTGTCGCTATACTGAATAAGTGAAGGAGCAAGCAAGGAGACAGGGATGAAGGTTCAAAAATAAAGGGAAAGAAAGTTTTGCAGAAGTCTAACCTGGATGAATTGTTGAGACAGGAAGGCATGATTTTGTGAGGATAAAGTCCTCAAGTGTTTACCACAAGGTTTGGCGTGAGGTATTGTGCTCTACAATTCCTCTTTTAGTTTGGATACTTTTGCTGATCCTTCAGGATTTTGGTTACAATATCTGAAATCTCTCTGCTCACTGGACCATTTCCTGGCACTTTAGGAGACAGATTTGCAACCCCTGTCGACCCCCATTTAGGATGGCACATTTTTAGCAGCACCACCAAATAGTTTCTTAGATTCTTTGTCTTTTGTTCTCTTTAGACTACAAAGCACATGAGGGCAAGAGGGTGTAAAGGCAATTACAACCCCAGGGCTTTGCAGTGTTTGAGTCCTGTGGGGCTCAAGAGATCCTTGTTGCTCAACTAGATTCGTTTATGAAACTTGATGACTATTTCTAATCCATGTGATGACAAGATTCAACAGGTCTAAGAAGAAGGCCTTCTTGACATGAGTCATTCATGATGTATGTGGTGGTCATGTCACAATACTCATTTCATGAGATATGAGATTCATGTCACAAATGATTCGGTATTCTGTCTGCGACATTTATGTTCAGTGATGTTTGAACTGAACTGAACCAAATCAGTGCTAAGGTTATGATTCTCCTGTCTTTCCCTTTGGTTTTCAAATTAAAACACGTATTTTCCATAGGTAGACTACAAATGTAAAGGCCGAGAGATGATTTAAGTTTGGGGAGAATCCACAGAAAAGGGAATTAGGAAGTAACCCATCAATATGTTTTAGAATAAATATACATATGAAAATTACTTTAAAGTAAAGTTCTATAAGTGATAATTCAGAGTTTTTCTATTTTGCAGAGAAAATGTAATGCTGAGCAGAAATACTTTATGTATGTCCATTATGGCTTATTTGTCTGATTACATAATTTGAAGTCCAATTATTATCCATCATTTCTGGTTCAAGGCTATAATATAATGTGATCAATATTAGCTAGACAACTTCGGGTAATGTAAAAGTCTAGTATAAAGCTAGGATAAGCCAATAAATTCGCATCATTTGAGAGATAAACTTTTTAACACTAGTCAGGAAGACAAGAGCTTTCCTATATTTGCAAAACTTGAGTTATACCTGAGTTAAAGATGTACATTTTAGTTAAGGTCTGATGTTAGATGCAACATGTTATCCGTTTAATTAATATATACTCAGAAATTTGCCTAATTAGTTAATGGATTGGTCTCTGGCATTGACATTTCTACAGATTAAACCTAAAACCAGACTAAGAGCTTCACCTGAGTGGGAAAATTGCAGTTATATAATGTGAAAAAATATACCCCTTTTACAGTTCATTCTTTCCTCTCGCCTGTAGGCCTTAGTACTGATAAGCTTTTCTGTAACTAATTTTACTTTTCTACAGTTTCACATGAAAGGAATTATATAGTGCATACTGTTTCATAATGGCATCATTTGCAAAGTATTATAGCAATGAGATTTATATATGTTGTGTGAATCCTTTTAAATGCTGAGTAGTAACCTATTACAAATATAATGCTACAATTTTATCTGCCTAGTAACCTGTTAATGGATCTTGAGTTTCTATCTAATATGAATGCTTGAATATCAGTGTTTGGTAAATACATGCTTTAATTTCACTTGAATAAATACCAAGAGAAAACTGACTGGATCTTATGTGTATGTTATGTGCATGTTTAATTTTGTCAGAAGCTTCCAAACTGCTTTTCAGAGTAGTTTTACCATTTTCCATTTTATCAACCACATATGAGTTACTAGTTCCAGATTTTAAAAAATTTTTTGGGGGGCCACACCCAATGGTGCTCAGGGTCTATTCCTGACTCTGGGCTCAGAGACCACTTCTGATCAGCTCATGAGACAGGGATTGAACCTGATTGACCGTGTAAGACAAATGCCCACCCCATCCCCATGTGCTGTTGCTCTAGTCCAGTAGCTTTAGGCATTGCTAACTTTAAAACTTACAGGTTTTTGGAGTTAAACTGAAAGAGTACAAGGGTTAAGCCTTTCATACAGTCAACCTTAGTTTGATTCCTAAGTATTTCCAGGATTCATTCCTAATCACAATGCCAGGGGTGAACCCTGAGTGACATTAGGTGAGCCAGATGACCCCCACTCCATGAGGGCCTCCATTTTCCACATCTGGATTCCCCCTCATCAGAACTCCAGCCAGCAGACCAGCCTATCACAGCCCAACTCATCAAGATCCACCCTGCCGCAGTCTTTTTTTAATCCGGCCCAGGTATGCTGATCCAGAGACTCACAGACATGGGGCAGAGCTGCTACTGGCTCTTCCCTGTGCCCAGCCGCTCTCGAGGTGCCCAGGAGGGATGGCAGGTTCTAGCCCTGGCCCGCTACCCCAGCATAGCCTCACAACAAGCCAGACGACCCCGCACTCCATGAGGGCCTCCATTTTCCACATCTTGACTTCCCCCTCATCAGAACTCCACCCAGCTGACCAGCCTATTACAGCCCAGCGCGCGCGGCTGCAAGCGGCCGCATGGTTCATCAATAAATGCTGGATTTTGAGATGACTACAAGAGTATGCTACCCACACAGCAGAGCCTGGCAAGCTACCCATGTCGTATTTGATATGCCAAATACCAGTAACAATTATAGACCTCATTCCCATGACGTGATGGAATGGTTTGAGGCTCTTTATGTTCCTGGAGCAAGCAGGTGCCATTGGGCACTACTTGCATGAGACAGGACATATGGAGATGTTACTGGTGCCTGCTTGAGCCAATCGACTTATGAACGGGTAGACAGTGATACAGTGAAAGCTCTTTGTAAGCATGAGCTTTAACTTGTATAGTGTGTGTTTGTGTTTTCTTTCAGTTTTTGATGAATTCATTATTGGTTTACTTATAAAACTTTGACAAATAATTATTCTTAAAGATCCACTTTTTAAAATCTATCTGTCACTTGTCACTTGTTTTCCCATTGTTCATCGATTTGCTTGAGCAGGCACCAGTAACATCTCCATACATCCTGTTGTATGCTAGTGTAGCCTAAGGTCATCTACTCGATTCAGGAATACGAAGAGCCTCAAACCATTCCTAGGTCATGGGAATGAGGTGTATAATTGTTACTGTTTTTTGGCATATCATTTATGACACAGGCAGCTTTCCAGGTTCTGCTGTGCAGGTGGTATACCCTCAGTAGGAGGCTGTCATCTCATGCATTTACTGAGAACCGCAATGAAGAGAAATGTGCTTTTCTCTTGGGTGGAGCTCTGACGAGCTATGGAGTTCTGATCTTGAAAATTACTGCCCTCATGGTGTGGGGGTTCCTCTGGCTTCTTGTGAGGCTCTATTGGAATGGCAGGGCCAGGGCTAGAACATGCCTTCCCTCCTGGGTGCCTCACGATCAGCTGAGCACAGGGAGAGCCAGTAGCAGCTCAGCCCCATGAATCTGAGTCTCTGGATCAGGCAGAACTCGGTTTTAAAATGTATTTATTTTTAATTGAATCACAGGGAGATATGCATTACAAAGTTGTTCATAATTGGATTTCAGTCATATATTGTTCCAACACATGTCCCTTTATTTGTGTATATTTCCCAATACAATATCCCAAGTTTCCCTCCTGACACCTCTATCTTTATGGCAGGCCCTTTCTTCTCTCTGTCTCTCAGTATCCCTCTCTCTCTCTCTTTCTCTTCTCTTTCTATCTCTCATTTGTTTGTTTATTTATTTATTTATTTATTCATTTGCTTTTTGGGTCACACCCGACAATGTTCAGGGGTTACTCCTGGCTCTGCATTCATGAGTTACTCTTGGTGGTGCTCAGGGACCATACAGGATGCATAGGATTGAATGCAATTTGGCCACATGAGAAATAAAGGCCCTAACCGCTGTGCTATTGCTCTGATCCCCCTCCTTTTGAGCATTATGGTTTACAATACAGATACTGGTAGGTTATCAGGTATATTCCCTTTACTTTTACCACTGTTCCTAACCAAAGTGATCATTTGCAGCTAATATTGTCATAGTAGTCCCTTTTCTGTCTTAATGCACTTTGCCTCTACATAATTGTGGGAAGCTTCCAACCATTAACCAGTATTCTTGGCCCCTGTTTTTTGTGGCCTTGGATTTTATAATCATGCTTTAATTTTTATAAAATTTACTTTTTTAACACACTAATCTCACAGTCTTCTCCAGACATAAATTTTAAATAAATTTTCATTTAGATAGCATTATATCTTATGAGTTTCATATGTACAGCATTTGCAATTCTTCATCTTTAAGTACTAGATCATAATTTCTCCAAAAGTTTAGTTTCTATACACACACCCATATACTTGATTTCCTTTATCCATTTCACCAAACACCCTTCCCATTTGGTCACCTCAAGTTGATCTTATAAGATTAGATAGTTTGATTTTGTTTTACTCCATAATTTCATGGATATGATGTTTATATTTCCATATATTATACCGTGAATTTACAAGTATCACTTGTCACTTGTCTTCCCATTTTTTATCGATTTGCTTGAGCGAGCACCAGTAAAAGCTCAATATGTCCTGTTGTATTCTTGTGGATCCCAAGGGCATCTGCTCATTACAGGAACATGAAGAGCATCAAATCATTCCTTCAGATCATGGGAATGAGTTCTACTGGTTTTTGGCATATCAAATACGACACAGATAGCTTGCAAGGTTCTGCTGTGTGGGTAGTAACTCTCAGTAGGAGGCTCTCATCTCAAGCATTTCCTGATGAACTGCAATGGGGAGAGATCGGCTTATCTCTTGGATGGAGTATGATGAGCTTTGGAGTCCGATGTTGAAAATGACTGCCCTATCCAGATAGGAAGGGAGGAAGCCAAGTTATCACTATTTGCAGATGACATGATATTATACCTGGAAAACCCAAAAATCTCTACCAAGAGGCTCCTAGAAATAATACATTGCTATAGTAGAGTGGCAGGGTACAAAATCAATACCCAAAAGTCAATGGCCTTCCTATATGCAAACAGCGAAAGAGAAGAAAGGGACATTAAAGAAACTATCCCATTCACAGTTGCGCCACAGAAAATCAAATACCTAGGAATCAGTTTGACAAAGAATGTAAAGGATCTCTACAAAGAAAACTACAAAATGTTACTTTAGGAAATAAAAGATGACATGAGAAAATGGAGACACATTCCTTGATCATGGATTGGAAGGATTAACATTATCAAAATGATAATACTCCCTAGAGCTTTATACAGATTCAATGTGGTCCCTATAAAGATACCCATGATGTTCTTCAAAGAAATTGAACAAACACTCCTAAAATTTGTATGGAATAATAAACCCCCATGTATAGCTAAAGCAATTCTTGGGAAAAAGAAGATGGGAGGTATCACTTTCCCCAACCTCAAGCTCTACAATAGAGCAGTTGTAATTAAGACAGAGTGGTATTAGTATAGAGACAGACCCATAGACCTATGGAATAGAACTGAATTCCCTGAAACACACTCTCAAATATACAACCACTTAATCTTTGATAAAGGAGCAAAAAATATTAAGTGGAGCAAAGAGAGTCTCTTCTACAAATGGTGTTGGGAAAACTGGGCAGCTACATGTAAAAATTGAATTTAGACCTCCTTCTAATGCCATGCACAAAAATCAGATCAAAATGGATTATAGATCTCAACATCAGACATGAATCTATAAGGTACATCGAAAAAAACATAGGAGAAATGCTCTAGGACATCGAAACTAAAAGTATCTTTAAAGATGACACACCACTGACCAAGGAAATGGAAGCAAAGATAAACAAATGGGATTATATAAAATTGAAAAGCTTCTTCACATCAAAAGAAACAGTGACCAAGATACAAAGACAATCCACAGAATGGGAAAGGATATTCACCCAATACCCATCTGACAAGGGGATAATATCCAGGATATATCAGGCACTAGTAGCACTTCACAAGAAAAAAACAGCCAACCCCATCAAAAAATGGGGAGAAGAAATGAAAAGAAGCTTCCAAAAAAGAAATTTGAATGGCCAAAAGGCATATGAAAAAGTGCTCTTCATCTTTAATCATCAGCAAGATGCAAATCAAAACAACAATGAGGCATTATCTCACACCACAGAGACTGGCACACATCCAAAACAGCAAGAATAAGGGGCCGGAGGATAGCCAGGGGGTAGGGCGTTTGCCTTGCACGTGGCCGGCCTGTGGCCTGCCTCGATCCCCGGCGTCCCATATGGTCCCCGAGCACCGCCAGGAGTAATTCCTGAGTGCAGAGCCAGGAGCAACCCCTTGAGCATTGCCGGGCGTGACCCAAAAAAGCAAAAAAAAAAAAAAAGAAACAAAGAAAAAGAAAAACTGGTGCTGGCATGGATGGTGGGGAATGTGGGAAAAGGACTCTCATCCACTGTTGGTGGGAGTGCCGACTGGTGGAGCCCTTTTGGAAAACTAGATATTGAGCTCCCATTTGATCCAGCAATAGCACTCCTGGGAATATACCCGAGAGGCCAAAAAACACATAGCAGAAACATTATCTGTACTTCTTTATTCAACTCTGCGCTATTCACAATAGCTAGAATCTGGAAACAACCTAAATGCCCGAGAACAGAGGACTGGCTAAAGAAACGTGGTACATCTACACTATGGAATACTATGTAACTGTCAGAAAAGACAGAAATTATGAAATTTACCTGCAAATGGATGGACTTGATCACTTGATCACTTGAATCCCGTTATTCACCGATATGCTCGAGCGGGCGCCAGTAACATTTCCATTGGACCCTATCACGTGCCAATGTAGCCCAATGGCATCTGGTTGATTCAGGAATATGAAGAGCCTCAAACTGTTCCATCAGGGTCTTTACAAAGAAGTCTGACCATCTTGTAGGTGGGCGCCACAATGATCTTTTGACATCCCATGGGATCCAGTCGGTAATGGCTCTAGTCCAGCGGTTGTCTCCAAATCGCATTACATGTCCAGCCCATCTGATTTTCGATGCCTTGGCAAACGAGACAGCGTCCCTGATTCTGGAATGGGGACGGAGGTCAGAACTCCGGATTCCTTCTCTCACTTGAGTGAGGTGAGATATTCCAAGCATAGCTCTTTCGATTCCTCTCTGGGAGACCCAAATAGCATTCTCATCCTGCTTTCCGTAGGGCCCAGGTCTCTGAGGCGTATGTTAATGAGGGAGAATGGTGAAGTCAAAGAGATGTGCCCGGAGCCGGAGGTTCTTTGTCCTTTTTAGCTATTTCTTTGATGCCTTTGAAGGCATTCCATGCCGCTCTCTTCCTCCTGCACAGCTCAGGTTTTAGGTGGTTCATCATGTTGATTTCTCGACCTAGGTACACATAACTGCTGCATTTAGAGATGTTTGTTCCATTGAGAGTGAATGGGGCCCCTGGAATTAGTTCATTCTCCATAAACATGGTTTTCTTTAGATTCAGCTGTAGACCTATCTTTCCACAATCTCGGTCGAAGTCAGCCAACATTTGTGCTGCTTGGCTAATGTTTGGTGTTATTAGAACGATGTCATCAAGCAGAGGTGGTGTAGTTGCCGACCATCTATCTTCACTCCCATTCCTTCCCATTCTAATTGTTGCATGATGTTCTCGAGGGTGGCGCTGAACAGTTTTGGTGAAATGGTATCACCCCTGTCGAACCCCTCTTTTCACATTGATGATCACTTCTTTGTAGAATGGTGAGATCCTGGTGGTGAATCCGTAATACAGCTCACGAAGGATCTTGATGTATTGAGTTTGAACACCCTGTTTGGCTAGGGCTTCGATGACTGCTTCAGTCTCCACAGAATCAAAGGCTTTCTGTAAATCAAAAACGTGAGAAAGAGTGGCATCTTGTACTCCCTACAAACCTCAATGAGCTTGGTTACTGTGTGGATATGGTCGATTGTGCTGAAACCTTTCCGGAAGCCTGCTTGCTCACATGGTTGTCCTTCATCTAGTGTTCTGCTAATCCTATTCAGGATGACTCGTGTGAACGGCTTGTAGATGACGGACAACAGGCAGATGGGGCAATAGTTGCCGATGTCGTGAATGTCTCCCTTCTTGAACAGTAGAACTGTCCTGCTGGTTTTCCATTGGGAGGGCACCTTGCATTCGGACAGGTAGCGTGTGAAGAGCCGAGCTAGTGTATTGATGAGTACCGACGGCAGATTCTTCAGGTGTTCGGGTCTGACTTTTGTCTGGGCCTGGTGCTGTTCCCTTCTTTACTGACGAGATGGCATGTTGGATTTCAGAAGGGAGAACTTTGGGAATGACATATCCATTCTGTGGAATTTGGTATGTGGGCAGGTGGATGTGGCTATCAAAGAGATTTGAGTAAAAGTCCTGGATAATCTTCTCCATTGCCTTTCTGGAAGATGTGATAGATCCATCAGGGCGTCGGAGGGCAGTCATCTTGGTCTTATAGTTGGCGAAGGACAGGCTGGCGGTGAGAATGCTTTTCCCGGCTTCTGCTGCATCTTCCAGTATTTCTTCTCTTCTGTCTTTGAGGTTTTCTTTTGTTGCTTCTCTGCACCATTTAGCAAGCTTGGACGTTAGCATTTGGTCTCCTGAGGCTCGCGCCTTGCCACGTTGTCGAATGAGCTCAAGAGTTTCTGAAGACAAGCTTCCTTTTGTGTCTTTCTCTCTCTCGGCATTCTTCGCACAATCATGGAGGTGCTGAACCAGTCGGTTGTATTCTTCATCGATGTCGTCAATGATGGTATCTTCCCATGTTGCTGCAATGGTGCCAAAGAGTTCCCAGTTGGTGGTCGTTCTGGGAGTTCTCTTCTTAAACTTTGTAGCCTTTTCTCCCCGTTGCGGGAAGTAGAATTTTGCACGAAGGAGACGGTGGTCCGATCCTGTTTGGAATTTGGGGACGACAGCTACATCCGTCAGACAAAACCGTCGATTGAAGATGATGTGGTCAATTTCATTGTGGAACTGTCCGCCAGGAGATTCCCATGTCCAGCGATTCGCTTCAGCCTTCTGGAACTGTGAGTTCCCATGAATGGTCTTGGTGGACATGATGAACTCAGATAGTCTCTCACCCTGTTTGTTCCATTCTAGGCCATGGGTCCCGATGTGGAGTTCTTCAGCCGATCTTCTTGGTCCTATCTTGGCATTAAAATCACCGACTATGATCTTGTAAAAGGTGTGATCTTTTTTTATAGAACTCCTCCAATTCCATGTAGAATTTCTCAATTTCATCTTCTTTGTATGTGGATGTTGGTGCGTAGACAATGAAGATAGAAATTGCTGGCAG
Organism: Cryptotis parvus; assembly: GCA_021461705.1. Classification (NCBI taxonomy): domain Eukaryota; kingdom Metazoa; phylum Chordata; class Mammalia; order Eulipotyphla; family Soricidae; genus Cryptotis; species Cryptotis parvus. The sequence continues at coordinate 696 of JAJIBD010026050.1, read as the reverse complement.
TGGGCCACATCTCTCCAAGTGTATTCGTCCTATTCGGTTTGTTAGGCATTCAAATGAATCAATGTTGATGACCATATTCGTGTTGACAAGGACACCAACGCCACCGATGCCTCTTTTTGTCGCATGTTCCAAGGAACAATTCTTCTCCGGTGTCAAATACAGCATGATGCAACTGACGCCTCCTCGTCTCAGTCAAACCAATGATGTCTTACTTGATCTTTTGCACTTGCACCATTAGATCCTCAATATATGCTTCGATGCCAGTGTACGTGCATTGAAAGTACAGACAGTCATTTTAGTCCTTCTTCGTTTTGGCAGCCTACGATGGCCGGGTGAAATTTTATCAGGCACTGCTTGTTTGCCTTTCTTACTGCTGCCATATTAAGGGCTCTTTTGGGGTCAGGAAAATAAACATTTCTGTTACTGGATGGACATGGAGACTATCATGCTGAGTGAAATTATTCAGAACGAAAAGGACAGAAATAGAATGACTGCATTCATTAATAGGATATAAATACTTACCAGTGTTTTACTAAGTGTGGGGAAATGGTAATGGTAGACTAAAACTCACCTTTAATGATACACAATGAGACTTAAGTAATAAACTCTAAATATCTGCAGGGCTAGCCACAATGTGTAAAAGAAGAGGGAGAGAGATGCAGAGACAGAAAGAGCGAGAGACAGAGAAAGAGAGGA